>APFE031174088.1:1585-20071 GCA_000404065.3 Pinus taeda | reverse complement strand
AATTATAAAACGTATAGTGTTGAATTTTTTCCGTATTAAATTTTATAGAGTCGAATTTTTTCCGTATGGTATCGAATTTGAATTTGGATTAATTTGGTAACTATGCTCATAACCCTCATAAAGTGCAATTGGCAAATTGGATTCTCAAGTTCCACTCTCGAACTCCCAAATCATGGACCCCCTGAAGTCAATAACTCAAAAGCATCCCAAGTTGTCACATAACCTCTCACTCTCACATCTTCAACATTGAGGAACCCTTCCCTAAATCCACAACTTCCATACCATCTCGACAACCATCCATATTGAGCTTTTACCTGCACTTGATCTCATTTATAAATTGTTTCACACCATTAAATCAATTCGTTGACCTCTATGGCCACGTCCATATAAAGGAACAACCATCCACCAAAATGCATGGGTTTCCAATAGATGCGCAATCGTCAGTGTACTAGGATGTCCTTCTCATACATGGTTTTGTCAACCATTATAACTTCATACTTCTCTATCATTATCAATTCAAAATCTTCTAGGCTACTAGCTCAATAAGTTGTCTCATAACCCTCGTAAAGGTGTAATTGGCAAGTTGAATTCTCGCTTCCACTTTGAAATTCCCCAAATCATGGACCTCCCTAAGTCAATTACTGAACAGCGTCCCAGATTGTCACATAACCTTCCACTCTCACATCTTCAACAATAAGGGACCCTTCCCTCAATCCACAACTTCCATACTATCTCGACATCCATCCATATTAAGTTTTTCATGCCGTTAATGTCAATCTCATTTATAAATTGTTTCACACCATTAAATCAATTCAATTCGTTTATCTCTTTCATATTGTACATAATTAAAAACTTATATGACAATCAAAAAAACGCCCATATCGTAAGCAGTGTATTTCGCTTGAGATGAAAAATAAGATCGGAAATATGCACAGCATCAAAACCTCTGAAAAAAACGTCACCTATCTACTGAACTCATACGATGAACATTGTCATATCAATTTGCTTTAGCATACTCCATATGAAAAATGAATTTTGAAGCTCCATCTTGTACTTTTGAATCTTGTGGAGTTTCACATGCAATGAACAGGGAAGATCCTTCTGCGGCAACCTGTGGCATTGTTCTTTATTCAAATCAACAAACAATTTGTGCGTCCTCCACACACTGGTCCGGTAACACGTGCTTCCTCCACAAACTGGACCTCCGGACTGAGCTAATAAAATAGGAGGTTGCAGCTCCTCGCAGGTCGGCCACACATCACATTCACTGGCAATATCAACAGGTTGTGCTCTTCGACGTCCTTTCAACCAAATTGATTTGGCAAATTCGCCCGTCCATCAACACAAAGAGCGTGGAGATGGTAACTTTATTTTGTGGTGAGATCAAAATGATTATCCAAATAGTTGGGGAATGAAGCGGCAACATTCTCAATGAAGCTGCTCATATTTCCTCAAAGGGGCGGTGCTGACGGTGCTCAACATCCTCCCCTCGCCATCACAACATTGTGATGTCGTATTCTGGTGAGTCCCCAAGTGGAGGAAACCCACGAACTTTGCAAATCAAATTTGTGGCGGGTAATTTCACAAATTTGCCATACGGAAGTCAAAGTCTTACAACACAAATATTGAAACGTTTATCGTCAGAGTCCTCCACCGTATTCTTGGTCGAAGTCTTGCACGTAGATCCCTGCACGACTCAATAATTCTCATGAGTAGATTGCTTCTGTTAAAATATAAAAAAACGCCCAGACAACTCGAAAAATAAATAACCTTTGCTTTGTACATTTCCAACTCTTATATTAATTAATGGACTACAAACGCTTATATTAATTAATGGACAAAGACCCTACTACAAATACAACAAATATACACTCCCAAATACATATATTCTTTTTCTTCTCGACACTCCTTGAGTACACTCCCAAATATATATATTCTCTTTTTTTGGACACCTTCAAAAGGGAGTGCCCACACTGGTTGGTACCAATTTGAAAAACCAAGTGTACATCAAAAACTTACTTATATTAGATTAATTAATATATATATATAATATTGGTTGAAGATAAAAATTCTATCTTAACCATACAATCACTCAATGAAGAAAATATCTCAACCAAACACTAATTCAGGAATCTTCTAAACAATTTCTAAAGAATAGGAACAAGCACTTTTACTTAGAAACCATCACAACTAAGACAAGTAGGACTTGTATTTTCCAAGTAATAATATATTAATCTACACATTTATAATGTATTAACTATAAATTAATCTATATATTGACACATGTTAACTATGGTTATTGACATGGTAAATTGTAATCAACATGAGCATCATAGTCAACAATAGTCAACATGACTACCATGATAATACTTACGGCGAGCATCATGCTCTATCTGTAGATGACCTATATTGAACCATACTCGATGGCCATGGTTGACCATGGAGGCCTATAGTGGATGGTCAAGGTTAACCATAGTCAAATCATGGTCAACTATAAATAAACCATAATCAAAATATGGTCAACCATAGTAAAACCATATTGAAACCATCATCAACTATAGTCAATTTTGGTTGAACATAATCAAACCATGGTCAAATGATGATAAATTATACTCAAACCATGTTCAACCATAGTTAAACAATGGTCATGCATAATCAAATAATCATTAACCATAGTCATTCATAGTCAACCAAAGTCCAGATTTAACTAGCACAACCACATTAATGGTTGATGATGGTTGATATACGTCAATATAAATATAGACAACCATATATATCATAAAAAAATATGGCCAACTATGGTCAAATTAGTCAAACCATGTTCACCCATGGTTAAACCATGCTCACCCATAGTCAATGTTAAAAAATGTTTAATAATATATTAATATGGTTTAAAACACTTTGGTTTACTAATATGGTTGACTATGTTCGATTATGTTTGACTCTCAACACTCTTCAACTTCAGTCAAACATAATCGCCTATATTATCATTGGTTAATATTTATAATCAAACATAGTCAACCACATTAATTAAACATAGTCAAACAAAGTCAATTTTCATAGTCAATGTTTAAATAGTTGATCATGATCAAAATTGGTCAACCCTATGTTTACCATATTTAACAATATTCAACCTTGTTCACTCATAGTCGTCCTTAGTCATCATAACTCAACCATATTCAATTATTGTCAAGCATGGTTGATCAAAATCAAACATTGTCAACTTTAGTCACCTAAGGTTATCCTTAGTCCTTGACAATTGAGATTTAAAAATGTGGAATAATATTAATAAAATTGACTAAAAATAATATTAATATTGTAACATCATATTGATACAAAAATCTAACCAACGTCCCAATGTGACAAACATTATCACAATGTTACATTACATTGCAATTTATCCGACGTCGCAATGCAACATTACAAAATTAGTTAAACACATTTACTAATATTTTTGACGATGTTCAACTATTTTGATTGAATTCTTCTAGATCCATCACACTAAGTATTCTTTAGTCGGCGTTTTGAGGCAACAAGTGTGGCTCATCTTCAAGATAATGATGAGTCACACTTGCTAGCTCGAAGCATTGACTCAAAAATACTCAGTGTGATGGATCCAAAAGAATTTAATCAAAATGACTCACATCACATAAGCCTTAATTCATAAATATGTTTGACTATGTTTAGCAGTCAACACTCTTCAACTTCGATCAAACAAAATCACCTTTTAATATTAATAATCAAACATAGTCCACTATAATGGTCAATCAAGGTTTCTATGGTCAACCATGATCAACCATAATGACCTTGATTGATATGGTCATTCTACAGCCTAGTGTGAAGGTGATATGTAAGTATGTATGTCCCTCTTAAAATTAAAATAAAATCTTCTCAAAATAGAAAACCAATGTCAATTATGCTATGTATAATCAATTAATTGTCCATATGACCTGATATAATTTAATGTCAAGTAATTAGAACTAAAAAAAAAAATATGTAAGATGTTTAAACCTTATACTTTTCAAAAATATTTTAACATATGATATCAACTTCATATATATTTATATATATAAAAAATTGTTAAAAGAAAATATTTTAATGTTGTATAAAATAAAATATCTAATGTGCGATATGAATAAAATATGTAATGACAAAAAACTAGTTTAATATGTGTTGATAAAATGACTCAATGCACATGTTATGTAATCTTTGTAACATTCAAAAATACAATTTAAACAATAAAAAATTACACATTGTTTTTTGCACTCTAAAATAAGTTTGCACTTGAAGAAATTTGATTCATCATCTCATGTTAGATCTGTGATTAAAATGGATCATATTATAATTGAATTATATAATTATTGGGTAAATGTTATAATAAATATTTTAATCTATATATTTTAATGAATTGAAATATTAATTTAAAAATGTTTAATTAATATATTAATATATTAACATTAATACATAATTATTACAATATTTAATACATAATTGCTATATTCATATTTAATATATTATTAATATTTAATAGTGACATTAATATAATATTAAGAAATATATATAACATTTCTTTTTTTGTTTTTCTAATTTGTTTGATCCACAAGGATTTGAACTTTGAATCTCATAGTTTATACATTACTTTATAACACGACGATCACCTATTACATTGCTCACCATGGGAAAAACACTTATATAGCATTATTATTACATTAATATAAGATTAATAACATTTAAATAATGCTAATAAGAGTTTAATATAACATTAATGACATATTAATAATATACAAAACATTTATCCCAGGGGGCAGTGCAATTGGTAATCCGAGATATGTGAAATCATTGAAACTCGAAAGACCTAGGTTCAAATGCCCCTGTATGCAATCTGGTTTACGGAGAGGAGGACAGATCGTAGACACCCAGAGGTTACTAGTAGTTATGTGTCACACGGGCTGTTGGGTTCCTCTGGGTCACAAAATATATATATATATATATAAATTTATATAACGTTATTAATATATTAATATAAGATTAATAACATTACTATAACATTTAAATAACATTAATAAGAAATTAATATAGCATTAATGACATATTAATAATATATTAATCGACACATTTATAATGCCTTAACTATAAATTAATCTATATATTAACACATGTTAAATATTGTTGACATGGTTAACTATAGTCAACATGACTACCGTAGTGATACTTACCATGGGCATCATGGTCTATCTGTAGGTGACCTATACTGAACTATAGTGGATGGCCATGGTTGACCATGGAGGCCTATAGTCAATGGTCAAGGTTAACCATAGTGAAACCATGGTTAACCATCAATAACCATCATTGTAATAATAACCATAATCAAATCATGATCAACAATAGAGGTTTACTAGTAGTTATGTGTCACACGGACTGTTGGGTTCCTCTAGGTCTCAAAATATATATATATACAAAACATTTATATAACATTATTAATATATTAATTAATAATAACACTACATAACATTTAAATAACATTAATAAGATTTTAATATAACATTAATGACATATTAATAATATATTAATTCACACATTTATAATGCCTTAACTATAAATTAATCTATATATTAACACATGTTAAATATTTTTGACATGGTCAACTATAGTCAACATGGGCATCATAGTCGACATGACTACTATAGTGATACTTCCCATGGGCATCATGGTCTATCTGTAGGTGACCTATACTGAACTATAGTGGATGGCCATGGTTGACCATGGAGGCCTATAGTCGATAGTCAAGGTTAACCATAGTGAAACCATGGTTAACCATCAATAACCATCATTGCAATAATAACCATAGTCAAATCATGGTCAACAATAGACAAACTATAGTCAAAATATGGTCAAACATAGTAAAACCGTATTAAAACCATTGTCAACTATAGTCAATCATATTCAACTGTGATTGAACATAGTCAAACCATGGTCAAACGATGGTAAATCGTACTTAAACCATGATCAACCATAGTCAAACCATGATCAACCATAGTCATAAAATCATTAACCATAGTTATTCACAGTCAAAACAAATTCAAGATTTAACTAGCACAACCACATTAATGGTTGATCATGGTTGATATACGTTAATATCAATATAAAAAACCATAATATATCATAGAAAACTATGGTCAAATTAGTCAAACCATGTTCACCCATGAATAAATCATGCTCACACATAGTCAATGTTAAAAAATGTTTAATAATATATTAATATGGTTTAAAACACATTGGTTTACTAATTTAGTTGACTATGTTCGACTATATTTGACACTCAACACTCTTCAACTTCAGTCAAACATAATCACCTATATTATCATTGATTAATATTTATAGTCAGACAGAGTCAACCACATTAATTAAATAAGTCAAACAAAGTCAATTTTTATAGTCAATGTTTAAATATTTGATCATGATAAAACTTGGTCAACTCTATGTTTACCATATTTAACAATATTCAACCTTGTTCACTCATATTCGTACTTAGTCAACATAACGCAACCATATTCAATTAAGTCAACTATGGTTGACCAAAATGAAACATTGTCAACTTTAGTCACCTAAGGTCATCCTTAGTCATTGACAATCAAAATTTAAAAATGCAAATTAATAACAATATTAATATTAATAAGGTTGACTAAAAATAGAAATAATAAAAACAATAATAATATCAATATTAATATTGTAACATCATAATGATACAAAAATCTAACCAACGTCACAAAGTGACAAACATTGTCACAATGTTATATCACATTGCAATTTGTCCAACATCGCAATGTGACTTTACAAAATTAGTTAACCACATTTACTAATGTTGTTGACTATTTTCGATTCTTTTGATTGAATTCTTATGGATCCATCACACTGAGTATTCTTTAGTCGACGTTTCGAGACAACAAGTGTGCCTCATCATCAGGAGAATGATGAGCCACACTTGCTAGCTCAAAACGTTGACTCAAAAATACTTAGTGTGATGGATCCAGAATAATTTAATCAAAATGATTCACATCACAGAAGCCTTAACTCATAAATATGTTCGACTATGTTTGACTATGTTTAGTAGTCAACACTCTTCAACTTTGGTCAAACAAAATCACCTTTTAATATTAATAATCAAACATAGTCAACCATAATGGTCAATCAAGGTCTAGGTCAACCATAGAGACCTTGATTTATATGGTCGACCAAGGTCAACCATGATTAACCATGGTCAACCATATGCAACCATGCTCAACCAAGGTCAATCATGGTCACCCATGAGAAACCATGGTCAACCTTATCCAAGGTCAACCATGCGCAACCATGGCCAACCAGGATCAACCATAGCCAACCATGATCAACATGGTCAACCATGCACCATGATCAACCAAAGTCAACCATGAGATGTTCAACAATAATCAATCATGGTCAACCATGGTCAAGCATGCTCAACCATGCTCAACCATTAACCATGGGTACCCAAGGTCAACCATGGCCAACCATGATCAACGATGGTCATTCAAGATCAACATGGTTAGAATGGTCAACAATGATCAACCATGGTCAACAATGGTCAACCATTGTCAACCCGCATCAACCATGGTCAACCATAATGGTTAATCAAGATCTCTATGGTTAGAATCGTTAAACATGGTCTACCAAGATCAACCATGGTCAATCGAGATCGACCATGATCAACCATGGTCAATCATTGTTGACCATGGTCAACTAAGTTCAACCATGGTCAACCAATTTCAACCAAGATCAACTATGGTCAATCAAGATCTCTATAGTTAGAATGGTCGAACCTGATCAACCAGATCAACCGTGGTCAAACATGATCAACCATGATCAACTAGGATCAAACATGGTCAACCATGGTCAACCATAGTCAACCAAGATCAACCATGGTCAATTAAAATCAACCAAGATGAAAATGATTAGAATGGTCGAACATGGTCAACCAAGGTCAACCATGATCGACCATCATCGACCATGATTAACCATGATCAACCATAATGGTCAATCAAAATCTCTATGGTTAGAATGGCCAAACATGGTCAACCAAGATCTCTATGGTTCAATAAGGTTAACCATAATGGTCAATCAAGTCTCTATGGTCAACCATAGTCAACCATTATCAACCATGGTCAACCACTGTCAATGAGAATATGCTAGCATCCACCATTGTCAACTATGGTCAACCATTGTCAACCATGGTTGAATATGGTCAATCGTGATCAACCATGGTTGAATATTATCAACCATGATCAACCATGGTCAACCATTATCAAGGTTTCTATGGTTGAATATGGTTAACCATGGTCAACCATTATCAACCATGGTCAACCATGATCAAGAATGGTCATCTTTGGTCAACCATAATCAACCTAGAACATTCCATGCTCTAGTGACTCCTAATGGCCAACCATGGTTAGAATGTTCGAACATGGTCACCCAAGGTCTCTATGGTTAAACATGGTCAATCAAGATCTCTATGGTTGAATATGGTCAATAATGGTCAACCCTCTTCAACCATGGTCAACCCCACCAACCATCTCAACCATCAATGTAACCATTTTTGTAACATTAGTATTAACATTAATGTAAGTTTGACCATGGTCAATCTTGTCAACCTTGATCAACCTTGTCAACCTTGATTAGTGAATCCAACCCACACACGTCAACTATAATTAACACAACCACATTTACTAGCATGGTTAATATACACTAATCGACAATATTTTTTACTTGTATACGTCGCTCAACATATGAAAATAACATTGATCAACATATATCAACCACATTCAATATAATAACTATATGACACATATAACTTAATACACCGTAATTATAAAAATTCATTATAATATATGTTACAACATTCCATGATCTTATACCTAAGATCCTTTAAATTCTCAATACAATATCAAACAAGTAATCTAAAAATACATGTGGGTCTCCTTGCTTAAATTTCTTACATCTTTTCATCGATATGCTATGCTTGTACTAGTTTATACTGCTAAGATATTTGTCTATATTCTTTCACTAATTATTTGAATGAGTTTTTTTTAATATTTTTATTTTTGTTTCATACAATTTTGAAATCTTATATTTTATAGGATTTATAATTCCTCTAATTTTGGAAATTTTTATGATATTAATTTTTAATTAATAAATTATTATAAATTTATTCTTATTTTAATTTTGTAAGTATTGATAAAAAACATATCTTTTTAATATTTTTATTTTTTCAATATTAATAAAAGCATATAGTTCAGATTTTTTTATGTTGTATCAATTTAGTTTTTCTTAGATCTAGCAAGGGATCATACGATTGGGCGAGCTCAATGAGCCATGTTCAGTAGTAAACTAATATTTCAGCGAAAGAGATAGTTCGGATCCGACATTGAATTCTTCCCATCTATCCACATTTGCAAAGCACGTGCCCGTAGAGTGGAAGCGTGAATACTTAAACGTCACTTGATCCAGTGACTCTGAATACCTTCCACAACAACTACTTTGTAAATTTTCAGAACCATATGGTTCTTCTTTAGTCATATCAAGAATTTCTTTCCACGTTGGGAGCCACCACCATCTCTATTTTCACGCCCCCAAGCCTACGGTGGTCTTTCAACCGTGCCAGCAAGGTGCGGCACCACCGAACACTTTCTTTTTAACAATACTCATGCACATGGACTACGCCTAATTCACAACCGTGTACTTAGTTTGTGCTTCTCAACCAAGTATAAATTAGTTATCCTTTATATCAATGAACACCCATACTTTATTCATTATCCACAGCAATTATAAAAGAGAACAACAATTGCACGATATAAAGGGGAGGGGCAACTCCCGAACAAGTTTGTCCAACAATATATTAATCAGTCTTTCAATAATACAATCATCAAGTATACTTGGCAAAACTCCAAGTCTATACTTGGCCAAATTTTACAATCGAGACATAAACCTGCCTTTACAACATTCATGCATACCTTGCACGGTGGGAGGGTGCTCACCTGAGACACCTAGACCCCCTCCTCAAGCCTTACACAAATCGGCACTTTAGAACATCCCCGGGCACGCCTTGCCCAACCTTCAACTAACTCCAAGAACCTTTTCCAAGTGAGCGACCTTCTACAAGAGATGCGCATGAGCTATGCGCAATCTCTTCTCTTTTCTGCGCAGTTGTCCTTCTTGAGTCCTTATGCGAAGAGGCTTGTTCCTTGTGTGATGAACGAATGGCTCTCCAAACGCTCCCATATATATGCTATGTAACATGGGGGTGGGGCTACCCAGCCGACCACCAAAATGCCCTGAACGCACCCCTGAACGCCTTAGAACAAGGTCGGCCCGCCCTCCATATGAGTCGACTCCATAACCTTAACATCCCACGCTCAAAGCGTATAAACGCTCCATCGTTTCACTATCGTCGCAAGTAACTCGTAGGTTCTTCGCTTCGTCGTGTGGTGCTGCCCGCGCTCTACCCGCGCGCCCGTCGTGCACGCCCACTGTCGTGTCGTAACTCGCCCGCCTGGTGCGTGCATGCCCGGTCGCCCGGCGCCCACCCATCACACAACAGCGAAGGCTTTACATCCTCCTCCACTTGAAGTCGTTGTCGTCCTCGACAACATACCATCCTCCAAGTATCAATCCATGATGTCAACTCCTCCATATATGGAAAACATCCCTGCAACATATGTAGGACTCCATCTCCACCATGTCTCATCTCAGCAACCAACTGCTACCAAGATAATCCATACCAATGTATGTCATAGATGTCCATGATCATTGACCACCCTGTCACAATCTCCCCATGTTGCTCTCCACCATGGAAGGCTGGTCCTTCCAACTCAAGCTACATGTCCAATGCAACAATGTGTCACTCCATCATGTCATCATGTGCATAACTGCCATCAACAAGTGCTAACACAACTCCACTATGTGCCAACATCTCGTCCATAATCTGTCAAGTGTTCTATGAGAACACCTCTCTCCATCATGTGTTCCCCATGTTAACTGTTGCCATGATACTCCAAAACAATGCTAACACATCTTGTACATGTTATAGCCCCCATATCTGAACTAGTTGGGTAGCTAATCCAACCATCACGCTCAAACCATGAGAATGCACCTCCTCATGCCACCATCAGTTGTTTCTCAAAACATCTTGTCACATCCTGAACTCAATCAAGAATCCATCCATATAAGTAAACCATGCTCAGGTCCATGAAGTAGCCCTCATCTCATCTGCAACATGTCCATGATGTTTGGTGTCAATGTGCTACATGAAATCAGCCACATCTATCCCAACATCATCCATATGTGTGTCTCCTCAATATGAAGATACCATCTCATCAATCTCCAACTCTTGGTATGTCACATCCAAGTCCATGAAGCTACCTCCATCACATCTGCAATGTATCATCCCTCAAGTCTGCCATAGAAACAAGTATACTCCTGTCTCATGTATCCATGTGATGCCCATGATCATATATCAATCAGCTCCCATGTGTCAAAAGTAGTTAAGTCTCGGCTCAACCCATGCCCAAGTGTTGCCACCAAGGCATCATCGCCATCATAACTTCATCACCTCAAAGTGCCTCATATCGATCCTCCACATCAAGTCACTCTTCCAAGCCATGTCCATACATGTACTTGAAAGTATGCACCTGCATCTCAGCTCCTCAATGCATCAGATCCTCCAAGTCCACCATATATGAAGTCCCCAAAAGCTACAACAATCTCATGTCATCTTGAGCTCCATAAGTCATCCTCAACCAACACTCTAGCAAGCATACAAGTCTCGGCCCAAAGGTCTCTGCAAGATGCCTCAACTCTCCATGTAGTAAGAATGCCCCATAATCTGCTCACAACTCCATCCATGTCCATTGCCTTGTTGTACAAGAGTGCACAACCTCTCCATCGGCTCATAAGTAAAACATCTCCATGTCACATTAGCAAATCTATCTACATGACATCCCTGCCTTGGCACTCCTCATTGGATGCCCATAAGTGACATCTCTACAAGTTCTCTTGCATAATGTCCCTGCATAAGACTGCCATGCTCCATGTCTCCAACCTGATGTCCATGACTAAGTTGCCATGTAGTCCAACCAAGTAGACCCACCACAACAATCGGTCATCCCCATCCAAGTCTACAATCTTCGGTCTAGTGAACTCGGTCACCCAACCATATCATCATCATGTCATGAGTCTCTTTCATCATAGCTCCTCCACCAAAGGTTCCACCAAGACTTGCTCTTGGTCTCGGCGATGAGAAGTCCACCCAAGCAACTCAAGTGTGCGCCCTCCTCCAATCTGTCCATGAGTCATGCCGGGCACTTAGCCAATGTGACTAAAGCATGACCCATTCCTCCACAACGATCATCAAGTTCCACCCTTGTCACGGGTCTTTGTACCTTCTACCATAAGGTCACAAACAACCCCAACAAGTCCTGCAACAATCAACAATCCTTGTTTCTCCATACAAGGTCTCATCATAGTCATCCATGGTAAGATTCTCCCTAGCATCAGCAAACTAGCTTTGCCCTTCCCTGCACACGGTCCATCTACCAAATGCTCAAGTGAAACACAAGTATCAATACTTACTTCATCATCATCATGATCATGAGGTTTCCCCATGAGAGTACCCTCATCCATACATGTATGCAAGCTGCACGATCCTGGTTCAACTTGATCAATCTCAAGTTCATCCTCCATCACGATCATGTCTGCAACATCTTCAACTATCACGACTTTCTCTTTCTTATCATCACATTTTGTAGCTTTCTCCTTATGAGTCAAAGCTATGGAATGCTTCTCCTCAAGATTTAGCCATTTCCACTTCTTTCGAATCAATTCCTGCCTTATCTCCAATTCCTTGAGTTCGGCCTCAAACAAGTCCACTTCCTTCGCAAGTCGATAGGCTTCGTCCCTATCCCCATCAGAAATTCCTTTCTTGATCAAGGCACGAAGAGCATCCTTTGCTTTGAACAAGCTCTTGCCCCATTCTGCAAACCTTTGTTCAACCTCTCTTGATTCTTCAAGTAGACTCCCTTCAAATCCCTTGAAGGTTGCAAAACCCATTTCCTGCAAGATAGACATCCTTCTTGACTCTTCACCGTTACGAGCAACCTGCTCAACCCAGTCTTGCAAGACTCCTCCAAGTCTTTAGACTAGCTCTGATACCAACTCTCAAGTTATGTATCAGCTTTCATCCGCAAGCTACACCAGCTCCAACCGAGCTCTGATACCAACTATCATGCCTTGAAGCCTACGGTGGTCTTTCAACCGTGCCAGCGAGGTGCGGCACCACCGAACACTTTCATTTTAACAATACTCGTGCACATGGACTACGCCTAATTCACAATTGTGTACTTAGTTTGTGCTTCTCAACCAAGTATATATTAGTTATCCTTTATATCAATGAACACCCATACTTTATTCATTATCCACAGCAATTATAAAAGAGAACAACAATTGCACGATATAAAGGGGAGGGGCAACTCCCGAACAAGTCTGCCCAACAATATATTAATCAGTCTTTCAATAATACAATCATCAAGTATACTTGGCAAAACTCCAAGCCTATACAGCCAAATTTTACAATTGAGGCATAAACTTGCCTTTACAACATTTGTGCATACCTTGCACGGTGGGAGGGTGCTCACCCGAGACACCTAGACCCCCTCCTCAAGCCTTACACAAATCGGCACTTTAGAACATCCCTGGGCACGCCTTGCCCAACCTTCAACTAACTCCAAGAACCTTTTCCAAGTGAGCGACCTTCTACAAGAGATGCGCATGAGCTATGCGCAATCTCTTCTCTTTTTTGCGCACTTGTCCTTCTTGAGTCCTTATGCGAAGAGGCTTGTTCCTTGTGTGATGAACGAATGGCTCTCCAAACGCTCCCATATATATGCTATGTAACATGGGGGTGGGGCTACCCAGCCGACCACGAAAACGCCCTAAACGCCTTAGAACAAGGTCGGCCCGCCCTCCATATGAGTCGACTCCATAACCTTAACATCCCACGCTCAAAGGGTATAAACGCTCCATCATTTCACTATCGTTGTAAGTAACTTGTAGGTTCGTCGCTTCGTCGTGTGGTTCTACCCACGCGCCCACCGTCGTGTCGTAACTCACCCGCCCAGTGCGTGCACGCTCGGTCGCCCGTCGCACAACAACGAAGGCTTTACATCTATTGTGAATGATTAAGGCAACCAACATAGGTTTATTAAACGTTTCAGGAAAGTTTCTCATAAAGATACTAATAATTCACACATCAAATTGAATGTATTTCATAGATTCATAATAAAAAAAATTAGACTTAAGTTAAATCTCTTGCCCCACTTCTTTTTGCTTATAATACGAATATATTTTTATAATAGAATACATTTTTTAATAACAAAATAATATGTTATATTTTAATCTAGAATATTTATTCATTTAACAAAAATTTAAATAATATAAAATATACTATAAAATAATTTATGGATTTTTATCTATTCATTTAAAGTATTAAATAGAGAATTTATTAATACATTTTCATCTATCTAATTATTCAAAATAATTACTTTATCAATTTACTTATAATTTATTTATTACAAAATTTAAATTTATTTTAAATATATTGTAAAATAATTTATTGATTTTTAACCGTCATCTATCCAATGTATTAAATAACCAACTCATTAATTATTTTATGCCTATGCATCCATCTATGTAATGTTTTAAACATTGACTTCATTAATTCACTTGAACCAAATGACATTAATTCATCTTCATCCATCCATCTCATGTTTTAAACCAACATAGATCTATATTAACCCCAAATCTACCATGCCCCTAGAGAAATCAAATCTTTGTCCACTTTAAAAGAGGTTTGCATCTTAAGAGATTTGTTCATGGGTTTGGTACATCCGGAGTTAAGATAGATCTAAGTTGCTTATAGATTTTGATTATGGAATTTGGTTGGAAGTGGAAATCTATGCAAAATTCGTTGGAAAATTCAGTTTTACACAATTTTTATAAAAGAATTTGGTTGGAAGTGGAAATAGGTTGGAAAATATAGTTTTACATAATTATGGGAAAAAAATTAGTTGGCTTGGATTCCACCATCACTTTAGATTGAAATTTCATATACTAGACTTGGAGCCCTTGAGGTTCGACCATGTGATGTTTGTATCTATATAGCAGGCATTGTTATAAATTCATTGTTATATATAATTTATGAAATAAAGATTTAAAAAATATTAATACAAATATTTGAATCCATGTATTTACACATGTATAAATTTACCTATGTATTCTTATCAAGAAGTAATTTAGCTCCATTCGGAGAAACTATTAACAATATTTGCATTCAAGATTTTGGCAGATCTTAAGCATATGTATTTAATAGTGGTGGGTTATGTTCATGATGAGATCATTTTCCAAATATTACATTCCTTTGGTGTACCTTTAGAAGCAATTGCTAATTAATATTTTATTTATTTATTTATTAATCTAAAGAAAATAAATCTATTTTGATTTTACTTATATATTCATGTATCCTAGACTCTTTTTCGTTTTTCATATTCTTTTTGGTTTAGGATTCATTTTCAATTTAATCTTATTACTTTTTAAGTCCCAGCTCAATGACGTTAACATACAATTTATGATAAAGAGGAAGTGCACTAAGGATAGACATTGAGAGGACAAATCGCATAGGGATGGAGAGGGATTTGTGATTCAGATTGGAAAAAAAAAATTCAACAATTCCTTTTGTTTACCTTATAGCTATAATCAAGTATACAAAGGAGGATATATTTTCTATCGACATATCCTTTTAATCATTCTCTTTGGGTTTCTTTTCATTGGAGTTGGATGGTCTAATCCTGAGCCAATTGAAGGAGAAGGTCTGAAGTCGCAATGGACGTGCTTCTCCATATGGGTTAATGTGCTATCTGGCCAATCCAACTTCTCTTGAATGCAAATTTGACCCCTCATCAAGTTGGCCAATCAATCAAGCATATGCCATTGGTTGCTCTAGAGATTATTCATGAAGCTTATAATTGTGTTGCGATCATCTGTTGGGCGCACCTAAGTTGGTCCAGATTAGTAATGACATATCTCAATGCACCGCAGACACCATCCAAGGGAGGGGGACGCCATATGGTGCTAGGTGGAAGAGCAGGCACATGGTCCACAGCCTCTCCCTAGCCAAGGTCATGTTTCTCGTTCGCTCCATATTGCCCCCTTTTGCCCGGACCCCTTCTCACTCTTCCACATTAGCACAACATGGGCAACTGGTCAACTTCAGAGCTAAAAAAAGCATGCTTCCAACTAACTACATGCCCTGTAAACGATTCAACCGCCCTAGTGCCATTGAAACTTCAACACAGGCGACGATTCCAACAACTAGATAACAAACCAAATTCCACCACTACCTCTTAGCACCTTTGATAAAGTCCCAGGGGAGCCTCAATGTGGCCGAACTTGTTAATGCTAGCCAAACAGGAGATTGTATGAGACCCAAGGGTATAGTATAAAACCAAGAGCCTCGAGCATTTAACTCCCTCGCCACAACTACCAACACTACCCCAAAGAGAAATATCATGCACAAAACCTCTAAGTTAATACAAAGGGTTGATAACAAATCTCGAGACTGGCTCAAATGAGTTCAAGACTAGGTTAACAAAGTTAGTGATTCCCACCTCCTCCACCAAGAAGTGCATGCAAACCACACCACCAAGGGTCGAAGGGCTCGCTTGGCTTGTCGAGAGAATGTCCTAGCACAATTCTCTCTGGTCGATCCCGTCAGCCCTCCAACAAAGTAACAAACCCCACATAACACATAATTGACAAAGAGAAATGAACCTAACAGAAATATCACCCAAAGACCGACACTTCTAGAAATGTGCCTTACTACCTAGCCCTCCAATCGCATAACGGACACAACAAAGGATCAAACAACAGAGCCATACCTTATTCTGGGGCTTGAATTTCCAGAACGAATTTTGAACCCAATCCAATGTGCCAACAACATAAACCAACTTCACATAATTGCTTGTCCCTCCATGAGACCCCTACCAATTTCTCCATATACCAAGATCTCAGCTGAGTTTTTGTAGAGTTGATAAATCGTCATTCTAATCGCCCCAAACATGATAGATACTGCCCCCAAAAGACGCTCTCAGGACGAGCAAACTACTAACCTTTTCCCTACCACCTTCCTGCTTGATAACAACAGGGAGTGTTTATAGCAAGATTCTAGGGTTTAGGGAGGGTTTTTTCTACTTTTTGTTTAAAAATAAAATTGTCATTGGGTCCATACGATGGTGTCTGGAGGTGACTCGATTAGTCTAGAACAAACTCAACTAATTTAGGCAAATTTAGAACCAAATCGGCCCCAAACCAAGTTGAAGGCCAAGTTGACTCAATCACTTATCAACTCAGCCAATTTGACTAGTTCTCAGTCAAACTGAACTGGTTTTAAAACACTCACCTAGATGTCCCATTGGTATAAGTGCATTGAACCAATCTCATGTGCAAAAGTACCCCAATGGTATGTGGAGAACTACATCAAATGGGAAGAAAGATTAAAAACTCCTCTAAAACCATTTCAATGCCAAGTGAGTGCATGGACCACTTGTTTTACACTTCTTAATTCATCATAAAATAAAAGAACCCTTGATGCAGAAAACATTCGGCGAAGAAATGACACTACTAATGAGAAACGCCCCTTCACTATGACCTTATTATAACCATGAGCAAATATTTTCCATGCTTTCTCTCCAAAAGCACACCATACAAACCATTTTGGAAACACAATGCCCCCCTAAAGACAGATATCAATCGAGCCCAAAATGGGCTCATGTTTGGGTAAAGCATAGATATGCCAAGGAACCACATGTAATGAATGTTCTCCCCCAAATTTTGACCACAAACATAATCCTTATAATTTTTTAAGATGATTAAACTGGGCAACAGTGGAAAATACATAATAAACATCGCCAGTCTAAAGAATTTTCACAAGGACTGTTTACTGGTTCTTTACCCAAGAATTGTTAAGTTAACAGTAAAGAGTACTTGGAATCTCCAATTATGAACTTCACTTCAAATTGAGGATGTTGCAAGCACCATTCGAACAAACAAATAGGGAAACATTGATTCCAAAAAGCACTCCCAAATTTGTGAGATGCTTAGTAACCATTTGATAGAAAAAACAAATATTTAAAGAAAAAGGCATTAAAAATGTGAAATTATTTCACCTTTTTACTTCACATTTATATGCCTTGGAGAATAGTTTATTTGCATTATTATACATGCCTCATGCATGGTATAATGCATTCAATTTTGCCTTTCACTAGGTATTAGTTTGTCTTTGACCAAAAAATTATGACACTTATGCATACTTTAACATTGGGAATCCAATTTTTGTTATTTTTTATTATTATTTAAATTTATTTATTT
>APFE031174086.1:21327-99791 GCA_000404065.3 Pinus taeda | reverse complement strand
AACCATTTGATCCCGATCTATCCTTAGATCTTGTTCTCCATCAACCAGTGAGATCCCTCTTTAGCTCAGATCCAGATCTGCACCATAACCCAATCACAGTATTCCAGATCTAGCACTTTATCAGATATTCAATAGTTCATATGATTCTTTGCCAAATGATCTCCTTCCCTTTTATAGTCTTAGGCCTTTCACAATACCACGGTCCAAAACCATAATAACACAATACCATGAACCCAATACTTGGGATCAACACTTTTGGATGCAATACCACAGACCAAAACCATAGGATCAAAAAGTTGTTGGACCAATACCATGAACCAACCATGAAAATGCGTGAACTTTTCTCCACATGAAATAAATTTTTTCTCCACATAAAAGTGCGTGAAATTTTCTCCACATGAAATAAACTTTTTCTCCACATAAAAGTGCGTGAACGTTTTCCTACATGAAATAAACTTTTCTCCGCATAAAAGTGCGTGAACTTTTCTCCACATGAAAGAAACTTTTCTCCACATAAAAGTGCGTGAACTTTTCTCCACATAAAAGTGCGTGAACTTTTTCTACATGAAATAAACTTTTCTCCGCATAAAAGTGTGTGAACGTTTCTCCACATGAAATAAAATTTTCTCCGCATAAAAGTGCATGAACTTTTCTCTACATGAAATAAACTTTTATCTTCATGAAAGTGCGTGAACTTTGCTGCACTATAATTTATCATTTGAGATGATTTGCATCAAGGACAACACTTGTCTCATAATGCCAACAATCTCCCCCTTTGGACTTGATGGCAAAGCTAACTTGTCACACGTAGAACTATCATCTGATTCCTTTGAGTTGTCCTGCACCCCAGGCATTCAGTCACATCTAATATTTCTTCTTGAAGATTCATCTAGTTATAACTAAGTGAGATGATCTTCTATGAGTGGGTTGCCATCAAGTACAACAAATGCATCATAATGCCAACATGGTGTACCAAAAGACACCTCCTTAGCAGTTGGTTGTTCCCTACAAAAAATCACAGACAGAGTTGGTGTTGTTAGTGAATAGACTTATATAAACAAAGCATTACAGATAGTGAAAACAATGCATATACAAACATAAACTAAAATAAAGAGATAAATGCACAAGCAATGCTCAATGGAGAAAACAAGTCAACAAAACAATGGAAAAGGCTCTCTTTATTTATTGCTGGTAGTAGAGGTTGAATACAATAGATGAACCTTAAACACTTGAAGATAATTATTTGAGCTATGGTGCTCAAAATCCTCAGCAAGGAGGTTATTTTCCTCAATCTCTTTGCAATTTTCTCCTCTCTCTCAAATAAGAATGAAGACTCTCCAATGGTGGACTCTTCTCCTCAAACTAAGATGATGGATTGCTTAGAAGGAATATGTCCAACATGCTAGTTCTCTTAATTTCTTTGGCTTCAACAATAAAATGTCGGTTATCTCTGATAGCAATTTGGCTAGCATAATAATGTCTCATATTTTGGGTCTCCCATGGCCTCTTTATATAGAATTTTTTTAATCCATCTTCCCTCTCTTGGTTCATGCATGACAACGACTCATGAGTAGGACAATATGATTCCATTGAGGGTTGCATATATTTAGGGCGACTCGAAATTAGTTTTCCTAGACTAATATCATGTCAGGGAATACCTCCAAGTGTCTGAAGTGGTCCTAAAATTGTTGAGTCATCCATTTCTTCGATCATGCGGTTTTCGAAGAAAATTTTGTGCGGCACACGGCTATCGAAGAAATAGTCGCGATGTCCCCAATTTTTTAACCCTATAAACTTTGGACCTTAGGAGAAATTAATTTTTTTTATACTTCATGATGTCTTAAGCTAGAAAATCTTCACTTATGCATTATGCTAGACATCTCTCAGCATCTTCTGGATTGTGCAAACAAGTGTACGATATTCTTGTGTTTACAGTTTCCTATAAAGTTATTTCTAACATTCTCACTAAAAGAATCAAAAATATTTTATATTCTATCTATCATAGAATAAAGGTGGTTTTGTGCCAGGGTGGAAAATATTTGACAACATTATTCTTATTCAACAAGCCATAATATCTAGTAGATCACGAGGGGACAAGGGGATGTAAATCAAATTAGACATGGCTAATGCCTTTGATAGAGTCGGGCATAACTTCCTCTTCAAAGTTCTGACTAGATTGGGATTTGATAACACTTTTATCCACTGGGTTACCCTCTGTATAGGCTCCCCATCGATTTCCTCTCTTGTGAATGGTAGAGTCACCAGATTCTTTAAAGCCTCTCGTGGTTTACAACAAGGGTGCCCACTCTCTCCCTTTCTTTATATTCTAGTTGTGGATACTTTGAGTCGGTGCTTGGAATATGCACATGAAAATGACCTCCTTCTATTTCTTTGCTTCACTCACGACATCAAAAGTGCCAACCATTCTTAGTTTATGGATGATACTATCCTCCTTGGGGGTGCCTCAGTGGAAATAGCTATAAGATTCAAATTGGTGTTGGATGACTTCCTAGCAACATCAGGAGGATTAACTAACTCTACCAAATCTTAGATTTCCAAGTGGAATATTTCAGCAACTAAGAGACTTCAGATGGAATATGATCAAAAAAATGGCCTCCTTCCAGATCTCTGCTGCACTCAAGACATAAAAAGTGCCAATCATTCTTAGTTTGTGGATGATACTATAACTAGAAGATTCAAATTGGTGGTGGACAACTTCCCAACAACTTCAAGAAGATTAACTAACTATACCAAGTCTCATATCTTCAAGTGGAATATTTTAGTGTCTAAGATGTATTTTTCTTCAATATTGTTGATAATTGGAAAGAGTTCAAATATTTAGGTATCCTAATTTGCCTCAAAACACAAACTCCTCAGGCCTAGAAAAATGTTTTATCTAAAGTAAAAAACAATATGGATTCTTGGGGGAGGGAGATGGTTCACTTTAGCTATTCGCATTATTATCATAAAGGAAGTCTTGTCTATTATTCCTCTATACCAATTCTCAACATTGGTATCTCCTCAATATGTTATGCATTGTCTTGGGAAAATTATACAAAAGTTCTTCTGGGAGCAAAAGAGGTTGTCCCTTCAAAGAAGGATATTTATATACACCTCTAACATACTTGTTAAGGTTTCCTCCCCTCCTTACTCTACTCGACTTAGTTGATAAGGAAAAACCGAAAAATAGAAGATCGATTAGAGTAGGTCGTACTAGCTAAAGTGCAAGCATCATGATTTCAATGTAACTTTCTCCGAAAGGAACGTATTTTCCATCAAAGTATCATCGACTAAAAGAAATGAAAGGTTCACAAAATGATCCAGGCGGATATTGGTGGCCACCTGCCAAGTCCACCTGGACCCCCACCATTGTCTTTCTCAGCATTTTCAGTTTCCTTAATTGTAGCACAACTTACTATTTTTAGCAGTTTTTCGGGTCCTGAACTTCCGGAGCCGTTTTGAGGCCCTAAACCACGTTTTTTGGGGAATCCAGGGGCAACATGGGTCCATGCAATGGACATGTTGCCCGTTCCAACAATGATATTGCTCGAATAGATCTTTCTAATGAGCTATTGTACGCGTCAAACGGAGATCATATGCTAAAGTTACGACCCCGGGAAGTTGATGTACCAACTTACCCCCAAACGGGGCCCACAGTTTGGCGTTTCATCTCCTAGGGTTAGGTTTTTGGAATGTTAAGGGTTTTTCATTGTTTCTCAACAATAAATAGGCCTTGGAGCCTCATTGTAACACAGTTCAGAGGCATGTAGCCATCACATCTCTTCTCAGAGATAAGCTACCATCGCCCTAGCTAGTTTATTTCCATTTCTGATTGTAAGCATATTTTAGTATTTTCCATTAATGAAATGAAGTATTATTTCCGCTGCATATTTGTGTATATGGTTATCTCTGTAATTTGTTGCGTTCCTGTTTAAATCCGGATCAGTGCAACATTGGCATAGTAAACCTGTTCGATGTACAAGTGTTCATGCATTCAATCCTTCCCATGGGATGGATTAGCGAGAGATTGTGAGTTGGTATTTTATTTATGGGGTGATTATTGGGATGATATTTTTAGTCAGGGGAATAACACAACAAGAGCCCTTGGACATGACATATACAAGATGCATGAGTTCGCTATGGGATCAAGGTGGATGTATTGGTGGTAGGATAAGGCAGAGGTTTGTTTGGGATGTAAGTATTGAGGGATTTATTCATGATTGGTGGAAGGGAGGCATGGTATGACACAATGGTTCATATGGGATACTGGTATTGTTGTACAAATGCCAATATGATTGAAATATGTGGATTGCTTGAGGGTAAGAAATATCATGGTAGGAAGACTTGTGATATCCATTTTTGGTTTCCCTTATGATGTGGTTAGGGTTGATTTCTAGGGTTTGTGACAACAAGGTCATAGGAGTGAGATTGTGTCATTAGGGTCCCAAAGGGTTTTGGAGGTTTTTTATGGGGTCCAACAAGGTTCACTCACTATATTTCATCATTAGGGTCAGTTCTACACAATTTGTTCTTGGTTCTGTTGCATCCCGAAAATTCCTGTCAAAAGTGGTTATATCAACATATTTTTATTAAATATGCTAGAAGTGTTATTTGGATCAGATTATTTGGAGAAACACCTTAGTGTAATAGCTTGTTGGAACAGAGATGAAGAAATCTACATGATGTGATGATGAACAATGACTTTTAGTAGATGGAAAAATCGTGGAGGCAGATTAACCATTTTTCGGTATTAAAAGTGACTTAAATAAAATAAAATATAAAAGAGTCACTCAAAAAAAATAAAAAAGGAGAAGCCTCTAGAATGGAATTAAAGTAATAAAATAAAATTGCTTCTAGAAGGTTGGAGAAATATCCAACCAATTTTTAAAAATGGAGAAGCAAGTCGTTTGGGATCATTTGGAGTTGGAATATTTTCTCGTAGGAGAGTTTTGAGAACTTAGGTTATAGGTTCGAAGAGCCCTAAGACACCCTTGCATTTCTTGGTGTGTTAGACAAACCCCAACTCATTGTTGTGGAGATTTCATCTATAAATCTCACAATGCTTCATCGACATCAATTAGTGAGAAAATCTAGAGTAGATCTATGGATTGGGGTGGGTATCACACAGATCTCCAATTTGAACTTCGTTTGCAGTGCAATTTTGGGAGCCCAGGATCAATATTGCAGCAGTAATCCTTAGAGGTCGTATTTTTTTGGAGCGGGGTTTCAATTACTATCAACCATTCAAACATCTTGTTATTGTTTTAACAAGTTCCATGTAATATCATATTCCAGTTAATATTGTTAGGATATTCTGACACATAGGAATTAATTAAGTATGACTTGGTTTAGTGCATAGTTAGGTAAAGTGTGTTTCTTTAGTATGTACTTTTTGTAACTTACAATCCGACGGTCATGATATGTTCTAGACATGAAGTGATATGACAGTTCATTCTCTCCTTAGTATTGTCCACACTTGAACCATGGCTTAACACCTGATTGATCTATGATCTCTATTTAAAGAGCATGGAGGGTCATTTGTCAGAGACCATTTATGAGATAAGCTTATGTAAATTTTCTTTCTTTTACATTAATAATATTGCCTGAAGTGGCCACGTTGGCTCAGGCCGTGGAATATTTCCCTCTTTAAGGGTTTTAACCACCTCAATAATACTAGTGTAATGATCTGTGATATGTTTGTGAGAGGTGTCTTTTGGTGTTCAATCTAAGGAACTTACCCGATAAATTCCTACATGGTATCGGAGCCATTCAAGAGCCGCATTTGCTGGTGATCCAAATCCGAAGTCGGTACAACTGCATCTGATTATTGTTTCCTAGATCTATTGTTTTTTATCGTTTTCGTCTGAGAGGACTACTCTATTGTGTTAGGAACATCTGTTCCTATGAGGAAACTCTTTCATTTAATATTTGTAGGTACATACTCTTTATTTGCAGCTATAGTTATTTATCTCTCTATTTATTTTGGTTTATAGTCATCTATATTTTCTTTTATTACCAGATCTATACCTTTCATTTCTGCATATGATCTTTTCCCCACGACTCTATTTGATATGGGAAAACCAGAAACAAAAATAAATGATTTTCTCATGTGTATGCTCTTTTCCGCCGTGCCTTAGTGTGATCTTGGAAAATCAGAAACATTGAGGAAAATATACAGTTTCTTGGGGACTAACCCCAAATCTAACTTTAAGTCGTAAGGTTCGCAGACATTTGCTTGTTTGTTTGGTTTGTGTGGTTATTTTTTATTTTGTAGGAAAAAAAAGGTTTGTCAAGTAAGCACGCGCCACAAATCTTCGTTGAGAAAAAAAAAAAAAAAAAAAAAAAAACCCCTTCCTCCTTTTCAACCATTAATAAATCTTTTAACTAGCTCACTTGGTCTAAAGTTACTCTATGAGAATAGATGTCTTGGGTTTGAGTCTTTCTTTTTGTTGAGTTACTTTTTCAAAAAACACATGTAACTTATTTTTTAAAGTTTCTTTATATAAAAGTGTTCTCACCCATAATAAAAAGTGAGTCACTTATAGTAATAAAGTCATTTATCTTTTATTTAAGTTGCAATTTAGTGGATAGTTCATAAAGTACTATTGTAAAAGTGACTTTCACTTATTTATAAAAGTGGGTCACATAAAGTAATCTTTTTAAAAGTGAGCTAATTAGATCAAGTTTGGAAAGGCGAAGTTTTTTTTTAAATATAACTTTATCATCAACTTCCCAACATTTACATGGTTCATCGGCATATTCAACAACTTTTCTTCAAAAAACCATAACTTCTTCATCCAGAAGCCGTTTTCAGAGTCGTTTTTTTTAGTCAGCCTAATTTTTTGAGATATTTCCATTGGAACACTTAGTTTCAGCATATGAAACTTTAGTTTCTTTTAAAATGGAAATTCCATGCCTAGTTATTCTTGACAGCACTAACTACTTCAAATGGCTATCCTACATGGTGGATTTACTTAGAAGTAAATGCTTTATAGAATAGCCTTAGGTCAAAAGTCTAAACCTCAAGATGAAGATAAGCTAGCCAAATTGGAAAATAAGCAAGATCAAACATGTGGGTTGAAGCAATGAAAATCTTAGTACTGTTCTTGGAATTAAAAATAAAATTAGAGCCCATCAACTTCGAAAATGAGTTACTTATTTTGGACCCCAATAATTTTTCTTCCATTGACGATTTTTTGTCCAAGTTCAAGACCGTTAGACTTCTCTTGGAAGGTGTTAAGGTTAAGAAGGAAGATGATAGCCTTATATATTCCATTCTTACTAAGTTAGTACCAACCTACTCTATGTTTGTTTCCACTTTCCATTGTATTAGAGAAGCCTTTATCTCTCAAGGACAAGACTACAAGTCCCGTTATTTAGATGCCTTTTGTGATTCTTTATTAAGAGAACAAGAAAAATTCTTACATCTTGGTCTTCTTAATATTGTAAACTCTTCTAAGAAAGCCTTAGTAGCCCAATAACAACTAATTTCAAAGAATCCTAAGAAGAAGCTTCCTAAAAAGAATGGTCCTAAACAAAACAAGGGTCCTAAGAAATTTCAGTCTCAAAATGAAAAATCAACTCAACAAAGTGATAAGACAAATAAAAACAAAGGGAATAATACTGATAGACATTGTAACTTTTGATATCATGATGGCCACTTAGAGTCCAAATGCTTGAAGAAGATGGAAGCCTTGGAAGAAACAATGAAGAATCATAACGTCCATTTGGAGCACTCTTCAACTTCAACTTCATCTTCAGGAATAACACTTTCTATATGTGGTTGTCAAGCATCTCAATCTGATTATGCACTAAATGTATCTTCTTCTACTCATTCTCATGGGTGGTTCATTGATTTTGGAGCTTCTTATCACATGGCCAAAAACAAAGCCATATTTTATTCTTTAAATGACTTAACACCAAAAACATATATATTGGTGATGATAGATCTCTTAGTGTTGTAGGGACTGGAACAAGTCATCTAAACAATGGTCAATTTAATGATGTATTATGTGTTCCTACCTTATCCTGTAACCTTCTATCTGTATATCAGATAGCTCATTCTGGTGAAGATAAAAGCATTGAATTTTCAACTCATGATGTTGTAATTAAGGACCTAAGAGATCCTAGACATATTTTAACTACTGACGTTGTTGATGACTCTACAAAGTTGTATAAGTTCAACAACTTTGGGTCATCAACTCTTCCCTTGGTATTTGTTTCTCATAATGATGAAGTGAGCAAATTTTTCCGTGAGTGATTTGGTCACTTAAACTATCGCTCCCTTCAAAATCTATGTAAATAAAATATGGTGATAAGTATTCCTATGATATCTTATAGAGATGGTGTTTGTTCTGGATGTGTACTCGGAAAACATCATTGGGATAGTTTGAAAAACGTGCCTCTAGGCATGCCTCAACCCCCTTATAGCTTGTGCATAGTGATTTATGTGGTCCACTTCCAGTTGTTTCATTCTCTGGTTACAAGTATTTCTTAACTTTCATTGATGATTTCTCCAGATGCACTTGGGTATACTTCTTAAAACTCAAGAGTGAAGTCTTTAACACGTTCTTGGCCTTTAAGGCATTTGTTGAGAAACAATATGGACATCAAATTCTTAAGCTAAGATATGATAATGACGAAGAATATGTTAACAACAAATTCATCAACTTTTGCATTGAGCATGGAATTCAATTGCAACATGCTATTCCATATACTCCACAAGAAAATGGTGTAGCTAAAAGGAATAATCACACCTTAAAGGAAATGGTTAATTGTATGCTTCAACCTAAAGTACTTAGTCTTAATTTTTGGGAAGAAGCAATTAACTGTGAAAATTACATAGTAAATCACACTCTTACTAAGGTTTTAAAGAATATCACTCCAGAATAAGTATGGAGCTCAATTAAACCAGATGTAAGTCAATTTTGTGTTTTTGGAAGTGAAGCATGGGCCCATATTCCATATGAGAAACATAAAGCCTTAGAACCTAAGAGTGAAAAATGTATTTTTGTTGGATATTCTGAAGATGTTAAAGGATATAGAATTCTTCAACCTAAATCCAAAAATATAATCATTAGAAGAGATGTAAATTTTGATGAAAATATATTAGCCTACGAGCCTAGTAAGGTCGATGTGCCACCTCTCTCTATCTCTTCTACTTCTGAAAATATTCCTTCTTCAGATGATGATAGCAAGGATGAAAATCCTCCCCCACCTTCTCGGAATCTTCCTTAAGATCCTCAACTTCCGAAATGGGTTTGCGCTACTTAGGATGCAACAGGTGCTCTTGTAGGTGATCCTATAGATCAATGACATACACGTCCTTAGTTCAATAGAGCCTCTTCTTTACTGGCTCAAGTTTTAGTGAATTATGATCTTGACACCTTTGCAAAAGCTTCAGGCCATCCAGATTGGGACACAACTATGAATGAAGAATATCGTTCATTATTGGCAAATAATACATGGGACCTTGTTCCTCTTCCAAAAGGACGAGAACTTGTTAGATGCAAATGGGTTTACAAAACCAAGTTTGGACCAGATGGAAAGTTGATAAACATAAAGCTCGTCTTGTTGCTGTGGTTTTTTTACAAGTTGAAGGCATTGACTATACTGAAACCTTCTCCCCTATTGCCAAAATTAACTCTATCCATCTTGTTCT
The DNA here is from genome assembly GCA_000404065.3 of Pinus taeda. Lineage (NCBI taxonomy): Eukaryota > Viridiplantae > Streptophyta > Pinopsida > Pinales > Pinaceae > Pinus > Pinus taeda. Next base: position 90,130 of record APFE031174086.1, on the reverse strand, counting down.
TTCCCTTGCTGCCTCTTTCAAATGGGAAGTCCATCAGATGGATGTTAAATCTACCTTCTTACATGGGTACTTGCATGAAGAAACATATATGGAACAACCTCTTGGATTTATGCAAAAAGACCCTAGCCTTGTATGTTGGCTTCAGAAATCCATTTATGGTCTCAAGCAAGCCCCTCAGGCTTGGTATGCCAAAATGGATAGCTTTCTTTTAGATACAAGCTTTTCTAGGTGTCATTCTTACAATACCGTCTTCACCAAGAAAGTGGGTAAGTCCCTTATCATTCTTGTTCTTTATGTTGATGATCTTATCCTTATTGGTAGTGATCCAAACCTTATAAACCATGTGAAGTCTAGCCTTAAAAAGTAGTTTGAAATGACAAACTTAGGACACTTGCATTATTTTCCCGGTCTTCAAGTATTGAAATCCAAAGAAGGTATTTCCCTTGCCTAGTCCAAGTATGCTAGTGATCTTCTACGCCACTTTCACATGGAAGACTGTAAGCGAACCCCTTCTCCCTTTCAGTCTGGAGTCAAAATTTTATTCATTTGTACTTCCCCTAAAGTTGATGCTACCTTATACCATTAGCTTGTTGGAAAACTTTTGTATCTGACCCATACCCATCTTGACCTTTCCTTTGTTGTTGGCCTTGTTACTCGATTTATGCACAAATCACATGAAAGTCATTAGCAAGCAACTAAAAGAATACTTCGTTATGTTTGAGATACAGTTCAGTTTGGGGTTCATTACAGTGCAGGAACATCTCCTCTATTGGTTGGTTTCACTGATTCTGATTGTGCTGGTGACCCTGATGATTAGAATTCTATTGTCGGTTATGTCTTCACTCTTGGTTATGGACCTATTACATGGGCTTACTAGAAACAATGTGCCATTTCTCTTTCTTCAGCAGAAGCAGAGTATTGTGGTGTCATTGAAGCTAGTAAGGAAGCCTTGTGGATTCGTCAGATCTTGTCAGAGTTTGGTTTTTAGCAGCAACATCTGACTACATTTTGGTGCGATAATCAAAGTTCCATTTAACTATGCAAAGATGCAGTCCAACATCAGCGCAACAAACACATTGGACTACACATGCAATTCATCATAAAGCTCATTCATGACCATGTTCTTGAAGTGCACTATTGTTCAACTGATGATCAAGTTGCAAACATCTTTACAAAGGCTCTCACAGGGGCGAAGTTTACTAAACTTCGATTTATGGTTGGAGTTCAAGAAGTTGTCACTAAGGGGGGAATTGGCTCTAATGCCTCCTTCCTTCTCCTATTGTGTCATCTTTGTACACCCTTCAATCCTATCCCAAGTTGTTCTTAAGGGGGAATGCTAGGATATTCTGACACATAGGAATTAATTAAGTATAACTTGGTCTAATGTATAGTTAGGTAATGTGTGTTTCTTTAGTACGTACTTTTTGTAACTTACAATCCGACAATCATGATATGTTCTAGACATGAAGTGATCCGACGATTCATTCTTTCCTTGGTATTATCAACACTTGATCCATGGCTTAACACTTGATTGGCCCATTATCTCTATTTAAAGAGCATGGGGGGTCATTTGTGGGAGACTGTTTATGAGATAAGCTTATGTAATTTTTCTTTCCTTTACATTAATAATATTGCCTAAAGTGGTCGCGTTGGTCAAGCCATGGACTGTTTCCCTCTTCGAGGGTTTTAACCACGTCAAAATACTGGTGTATTGATTTGTGATCTGTTTGCGAGCATTGTCCTTTGGTGTTCAATGTAAGGAACTTACCCTGTAAATTCCTACAAATATAATAAGGCCAAATTTTGTCGAGTTGGTGCTATTTCTTGTGTGTATTTTGTGTTGTGACATTATTTCTTGGGTTTCATATTGCAAAATTAATTTATTGTTTATTGGGTTTCTGTGCTCAACTTTTGCAAAATTTACATGTTATTATTTAGGTTTGTGGCAGATTTATTTGCATAATTTTTTTGAAGAATTTTGAAAGGAAGATTGACTAAAATTTCTAGAAAATAATTATGAAGAATATCACATCTAAATAACAAAAATGAAGGTTTGGCAAAAAAAATTGTCGGGTTCCAATCAAAATCTCCAAAAAAATATAATAGTTAGGCAACACCTAAATTAAAATCAATAAACAATATTGTTCCAACCTAGATTACCTTGAAAAAAAACAAACCATTTTTTCAAACTAAACAAATCAACACTATGATAAAACAATATGTTCACTCTGTTCAACACTATGATAAAATATGTTCACTCCTTGTTTATATAAATAAATATTTATAGTATGCAATTTCAGTCTTAGTAAATTTAATTTTAGTCAACACTTGAGTAAGAATTACCAACTCTCTAAAAACTCTCAAATTTAAAATAAATAAAAAACAATTAAAAATTTGATAAAAATACACTTTACTTCAGTAAATAATCCATTGAAACTCTATTCCAAGACCAAATTCAATGAAAGGGACAAGTGTGTCTTCTTGTGCATAGGAAGATTATCTTCTAGATCATCTATATGGGCTTATCATAGAGCAGTAAGATTTTGTTCATCTTTGGAAGCTCCTCCCTAGGAGGTAGAGTGTAATTTTATCTAATCCCACCATAATTCAATCATTTAATATTGGATTACATTAAATAATCATTTAAAGTTGGTTGAAATTAAATAATCATAAAAGGTCTTAAACTTCAAAACTTCCAACATCATTAGCGAGAGAAACACGCATGACTAAACCCATTATTGAATAACGTGTTGAATACTAACATTTTATGCCATCTTTTTTAAAACAATGCCACGATTTTTTTAACATTTTATGTTGTGCTTTCTTAAACGTGGGGACACTGAGCAAGACAAACTCTACAAGCAAAGAGAGAGAGAGGAGACCAGCATAAAACAAAGGAAGATTTTATTTTATCAAACTTTAGATGTTACCTCATAATCATTGTTGCCTCTCTAACTTTTTTTTATTCCTTCTCTTAGTATTAAAAATGTTTCCTTGAAACTTGAATGACAACCAAAGAATATATGGGCAGCTTTTAAGATTAATGAAATCTCTAATTAAGGAAGGAAAAAAAAACTTATAAAGTTAGGTGTGAAATATTATTAAAATTTAATTTAAAAAAATGGTACATAGAAAGTTTTTACTTTAGTAATGTTAAATATATTTATGATGATATTATATTGGTTATTTCTGAAATTTAATTAAATTTTGATTTAAAAAATACTGTATAGAAAGTTTTTGCTTTAGTAAAATTTTATTAAACCTTTTTAGATTGATATCATATAGGTTATTTCTAAAATTTAATTAAATTTTGATTTTAAAAAAGTAGTACATAGAAAGGTTTTGTTTTAATAATGTTAAATATATTTATGACTACATCACATTGTTTGCAGATGCATGTGACATTCTTTTATTATATTTGTATGATATATTTATCATCTCATTTTTATCCAATGTTTTTATTATATCTTGGTTTTTTGGTTTTCTTTTATTATACCTTGCTTATGTATTTTGGTTTTCTAAAAATGAGTAGAGTTATTTATACCTAACAAATCTGAGAGGAGGGTTTTATTAACATAAGTTTAAAATGATCATCTAAATGATACAAGAGTATCATATTATTATTTACATTGGTTTCTTAAAAATTAGTAGATGACATGAGTGTAACATATTATTATTTACGTTGGTTTCTTAGTAGTCATTTATGCTTTATGAATTTGAGAGAAGCTCTTTGATAGCATAAATTTTTCATGCATAGGAGATAGGAGTACTCTAAGTATATGTTAGCTCCTAATTGAGGGTAGATTTTTTTGATTTTTTTTTAAATGATACACAATATTAATTCAAGTTTTTTTTTTTAACAATATTTTATGTTTTATAGTTGGAGATTGAGTTTGATGGTGACAAGAAGAGATGTGCAACTCATTTAGATAGTTATTAAAGTATTTCATGACCCTAATTATAACTAGAATATTAGAGAAATATGAAGTTAAGATGTTTGGTAAAGGACACAATTTTTTCAATGTTCGAATATTTTTTGAATATTTTAAGTCAATATAATCAAGCCACATCATTTAACATGGGACATCATAATGAAGCAAATACATCTCAAATGTTATGAAAGTCATATTTTGGCTATGTAGCCATAAATACAAGGCACAAGGAAGATTTTAAGGAAGAAAAATTATCTTAAAGTACAAAAACTGATAATTTCAAGAGAGCATCTCTTATTGCACATTACATTGTGTTAAGAGCTCTCTACATTTTGGATTTAAGACATTTGTGGTTTATATCTTCTAATTTAGTAACCGGAGAACCCACAGTAAAAACTATTTTTCGTCAACGTTTCTAATCCCAACAGGGATCCATCATCAAGACATTCTTGAATGATGATAATAGAAGAGCTTGAATGAAGGTATTAAATAGTTTTTAATAGTTTAAAGAGAGAAGATTTAAATGGATGTCGGCTATTTTAATCATTTTTATTTTATTATTATCCTTATTATTTTTTAATAATTTTAAGTAATTTTAAAGTATTTTCAAAAGATTATTTATTAATGTAATAATAAATAAATACTTTGATTGTTTAATCTTTGATTATTTAATCTTTACTACTAAATGTTTAAATTTATTATTAAGAGTTTAATACAGTTAATAGATTCAATAGTAGATCCAAATAATAATTAATCAAAATTATTATAATAAATATTTATTTACATTAAATATTAGTATTAATATTCAATATATATTAATAATAATATGTGAATATATAAGTGTTTAAATTATTATAACTAAAAAATAATATTATTGTATTAATATTAAATATTTAAATATTAAATACTAAAATATAGTAAACTAATAATAATAATAATATTAATGTATAATAATAATTAATAATTAATATAATATTAATGTTAATGTATTAATAATTAATAATTAATAATAATATTAATGTATTAATTAATAACTGGTGATTAATAATAACATTAATGCTAATGTATTAATAATAATTGATAATTAATAACTGGTGATTAATAATAACATAATGCTAATGTATTAATAATAATTAATAATTAATAACTAATATTTAATAATAACATTAATGCTAACTACTAACTACTAATTGCTAGAATAGGTGAGAGAAATCTACCCGGTGAGCTCTATACCTAAGATGTACTGACGCTTCTTAATTTCTCTGATTAAGGGAAGCCAGCTTCCACTAATCTCAATACCATTGTCCCTATTGAGATTATGTGGATGTTTGATAATCTCAAGAACTTCTCTAATCTTTCGCCAATGATGTTTTTCTTCATGAGTGATAATTGAAGCATTTTCCAAGCAGACATGGTGCTTGGTTTTTTAGGAATGCTCTGCAAGGGCCGAAGTTCGAGACCTTTCATTCCTAATATAAGATCCATGTTCCTTGAGTCTTGTCTGCAAGGATCGACCTGTTTCACCAATGTAACTTTTTCCACATGAGCAATCTATTTCATAGACTCCCTTAAGCTGATGTCTATTAATATTATCCTTGACATACCTCATACCTTGCCTAATAGTTCTAGGTGCTGAGAATTGCGTGATTATGTTTTTCTTTCTAAGGATTTTAGCAATCTTATCTGTCACTCCTTGAATATAAGGAAGAAAAACCCTCCCACACTGAGGTTGGTCTTGATCTTTAGGCTTATGAGATGACACCTTTCTTTCAACACTCTCTATAGCTACTTTAATTTCTTTTTCTTTGTAGCCTATACCTTTAAAAGTTGAGACTAAATGCTTCTTGTCTTCATCCAAATCCTCAGAGTCAGAAATTCGAAGGGCTCTGATGGCGAGAGTGTTTAGAACACCAAACTTTTGCACTGGGTGATGGTGGGAATCAACATGGAGGTAGTTTTCTTTGTGGGTTGACTTCCTGAAAACCTTATGTCCCAAAAAGCATCCTCCTTTCTGATGATGAGCACATCTAAAAATGGGATGCTCATATTTTCTTTAAGCTCCATAGTAAATTTTATTTCTGGAGAGATAGAGTTGAGGTGAATTAAAAACTTGTCAAGTTCTATTTTACCATGAGTCCATTTTATATTGGTATCATCGACGAATCGTTTCCACCAAGCTGGTTTCAAAGGGTATGATTCAAGGGCTTTCTTTTCAAAGTATTCCATATATAAGTTGGCCATAATTGGTGAAAGGGGTGATCCCATTGCCACCCCAGATGTCTGCTCATAATATTCTCCTTGGAAGGTGAAAACAGTTGATCGTAAACAAATTTAAGCCAATTTTATAGTTCCTGGATCAATAACATCTTTTATAACCTGAATGGCTTCATCAAGAGGGATCTTGGTGAATAAGGATACTACGTCAAAGTTAACAAGGAGTCCTCAGGGTCTAACCTCTCATTTTTAATAAGATTTACAAAATCATGTGAGTCCTTAATGAAAGAATCAGTATTCCCAACAAGGGGTTTAAGGATTTTAGCAACATACTTAGTGAGCTCATAGGTTGGGGAGCCAATGGTATTAACTATTGGTCTAAGAGGAACACCCTCTTTATGGATCTTGGGTAAACCATAAATTCTTGGGATGGTTTCACAAGAAGGGATCTTATTATAATAATTTTGATTAATTACTATTTGGATCTACTATTGAACCTATTAACTAAATTAAACTCTTAGTAATAAATTTAAACATGTAGTAGCAAAGATTAAATAATTAAAGATTAAACAATCAAAGTATTTATTTATTATTACACTAATAAATAATCTTTTGAAAATACTTTAAAATACTTAAAATTATTAAAAAATAATAAGGATAATAATAAATAAAATGATTAAAACAACCGACATCCATTTAAATATTCTCTCTTCAAACTATTAAAAACTATTTAATACCCTCATTCAAGCTCTTCTACTATCATCATTCAAGAATGTCCTGATGATGGATCCCTATTGGGATTTGAAACGTTGACAAAAAATGGTTTTTATAGTGGGTTCTCCAGTTACTAAATTAGAAGCTCTTTACATTAATAAAATAATGTTACACATGTAAATACATGTTATGTCTCAAGATAGGCAAACTATCTTGGACATACAATCTTTTGGTTGAGTGAATATCTCAACTACACACCAATCTAGGAGACTGACTAGTTGGAGAGAATCTCTCAATCAACTGGGTCTCAACAACTTCCTAAGGAATAGGAAAAAACTCCTTGTAGAGACTAGAACTCTACTAATAATGACCAATAATTCAATAACAATCAAATATATGATTACACCCATAAGACAAGTAAGAGTTATATACTCCAACACTCCCCCTTAATGACTACATGTCTTAATTTTCATCAACTAAGGTCTTTATATACTTCTTCTATGTAGCACATGCTCCACTACAACCTAAAGAACCTCTTGATTAACAAGGTCTACCTCTAGTCCAACTTGTCACTTTCACTTTGTACCTCAATCATGAACACATCACCAAATTATTGACGCCCATATAAAGAAACAACCATCCACCAAAATGCATGGGTACCTAATTGTTGCAACTTTCAATTTGCTAGGATGTCCCTTCATGTACATGACTCATTCAACCTCTCACTAAATTACCCTTGAATGTAAACTTCACCTCCCAGAGTCTATGATCAATATGGTCCACTCAAGTGTATCCAACCAAAACTTGGCGCACTCTTTAGAGTGTTAAAGGACTCTCTAATAGAGGTTATTGAACTAAACTAGACAAAGTCATTATTAGGGACACATGATAAAGGGGTATGCATGCCTCTCTAGGTCTTACAGTGACACGCCCTTTTCATGTTACATAGATATGAGTACATACTCTTACTTATGGAATACTAGGTATATTAAACATTTTAAGGACTAATACATCAAAACAAAACATGACATATAGACTTGCTACAATTTCAAAGTGTGAATCACTTACAACATGGTCATGAGTTTGTTTTATTCAACACAACATTCAATTTTTTACCTCTATTTTTCCATTATTACTCAATCTTTGTTGCTTCTATAATTAATATTCAAAGCTACCATAGTGCTTTCACAAGCATTGTATTTGCTATAAGTACTATCACTTGATTTCCTTGAACCAAACTCCAAAGATCCATCTTTATCCTCCATACCGCAAACTCATCATTCCCCTCAAAAACTCCAGCCTACAACCAACACTTGGTTCTCTCAAGGGAGAACAATGTAATTTGTTTCCACCTTAGAAAGTGTCCATGCTTGTGCCTTCATCTAAATAACTATTGTCACATACCAACTATAAAACACACATACCATTGATACCTCAGATAAACTAGGAACCTATTGTACTACAGTGCCTAACATCAATATGAGAATGAAGATTGTGTAACTGGTAATCCTATGGATTTACTGTCATCTACAGAGATATATGGGTGCCATCCATTGTACTCACTAGTTATCTAGGTAAGTAGTCTAGATATTGGATGTATCCCTCTCAATCTTACATTCTTTGCACCTGCCAATAAGGAATTATAGTGCACCATTTGACAAACAGTTTGTTGTAACTTTTTTTCACCATGTAATATTTTCCATTTCCTTTATGTTGAAAAATAGAAAAAATAAACAAATATAGAAAATAAAATACAAAAAGAAAAGAAAAGAAAAATAGAAAAAATAAATAAAATGGGAAATATATATACATATATAGATATATCCAAAATAAAAATGAAATCCCAAAGAAATAGGCAAGCTCGTTTAAATGCTGCCACATTATTATTGTATTATTGATTAATAAAGCAAAGTGACTTGAAATTTTGTTGGCTTGTGATAAAACCCAAGAAACAATCAAAGGTCGGGATCACCCTCGCCAGGATCAATAGCGGGGGATGAACTTCATACCCCCATGCGCTTTCGACGTTTAACTGGGGGGGGGGTCCGAAAATTTATTTTGCACATTCCTCCCTTGTCTATGTGGCCCCTCCACAAACCATTCCTCCAACCCCCCCCCCGCCCCACCCCTTCCTCTCCAAAATCATAAACAACCTAACCCCCTCGAAAACCACTCACTCATCCAATTCACTTCCACCGTCACTTCCTCACACCTCACCACTTGTCACTCCATCATTCGTCCATACCACATTACCATTATGATTAATAATTCTTCCCGCCAACAATTAATTAACCGTTACGACTAATAAATTATTCCTGCCAATGTCTAGTGCATTAACTAGATGCGCCAAAAAACGATTAATTCACTCAATTCCAAGTATTTTGTTGCCCTCCACATTACTTTTTTCCCATCCTTTTGCAGCAACACATGCATAATTGGATTTTTCCAGCATACAAGCATTTATTACACCAGTGATCACCAATTCCTGGTAATCCAATACACTTGTTTACAAATTCACAATTCAACATGTCGTCATCCAAAGGAAAGTTCAAATTAGTCATAGAAAGCCCAATGTTGCCCCCTGTAGTCAATTTAGACAAATTTCCCCTAGTTGATAAGCAATACAAAATCTCTTAAACCTAGTGTGAGTTTAATCTTTATGAACTCCACAACTAGGCAAACCAAAATTTCTTAGATGATAATGATGAATTGAACATATGGGACTCCTTCCTACCTCAATTCGTCTTCCCTCAAACCCATTTCTTCCCAGAATTTGTCACCTGGTGTCATTTACGGTATCTACCCAGTCAGAGGGTCGTAATTTTCCAAAATAATGAAGTCTTGTTTATTGTCAGTCCTGAGTCGTTATGTCAAATCCTTCAAGTTCAACCTATAGCCCCTCTGCATCCTTTTTCTATAGATTCTCTCATGGATATCTATTAGAAACTCACATTACCTCAAAGAACTATGATCTTTGAACCATTTTTACTTGAGACCTCTGAGTTACCAAGAACCAATCCACCCTACTCTTCTTCAACATTTCCATAAATGTCTAGGCAAGTCATATCTTTGGTTTCATGTCTATTAGGTTACTCTAGTGATCAATGGGTTGATGAAGTAATTCTAGCGCGTTTATCAGTGTTTTCAGCAGGTGATAAACCATCACTCATTAATTTATGGCAGAGAGAAATCATGATCAGTTTCTGAAGTTTTCAACTAAAGGCGCTTTTAAGCATCAATCAGTCCTTGTGTATTTATTTCTATTTTTCCAAGTAGATAGATTCAAATTTCCATTGCATAAATTAGATGCACAGGGGAATCTTCGGTTGATTATTCATTGTACCTCATTGGTAAGAACACATAGGAGTATTCTTTCTGTGATTATGTAAATCTATTTTTACATACGAAATTGTGTCTTCTCAACATTTATATTATACCTAGAATTTCACTTGAAATAAAAATAATTCTGCACCTCTTTGAAAAATCTAAGATTGGAGACTGGTACCTCTATTAGAACTACACAAAAATCATAATTAATGGGGGTGAGCTTCCTCCCTATAGGTTGCCAAAATTTGTGCCAATCAAATTTTTTGCACTGGAATATATAAGAAAAATTATGAATATGGATAATCTACATTTTGTATTCAACAAGAAGTCTCAGTTTAAACTAAAGTCACAGATTAGACAATTCATTGTTAACACTAGAGAAACAACAAAGGAGGAAAATCTTCTCTTAAATCAAATGAAGTTCAAATTGAGCTTCACCTGGTACTATGATCCCTTGGGGATTATTTCTAAGTTAAGATTTGAACAGAAGACTACATCTTATTCACATACATCAATACTAGAAATAGAAATCAAGAGGAGTGGTAGGAGAACACATTACAGGAGGCATAGGAACAAATTGATATTCAAATAGGTTCACAAACTCCAGTTCCTCAAGAGAAAGAGACTAAGAGGCCAAGAGAAAGTGATGCAGGAGCATTCACCCCAAGTAAATCATTATATATTAGTAGACATAGGGGGTCTTGTGTTTTAGGGAAGTTGGTTTCCCAAGTTTTGAGTTAATGTAAATATTTAGGCCTTTGAGTGATTTTCAATGAGAATAGGAATTAATTAGACATATTTGTAAATGTTCTAGAATGTAGGAGAACATGAGAGGATTAGGATTAGTTAGCAATTAGTTTGAAGAACAGTTCCTCAACTGTAAAGGAACTGCTCATAATGTATTGAAAAGGGAAAAAGAGGGAAGTTGAAGGAGTTAGTTAGCTAGTTAGCCAGTAGGCCAGCCAGAGCAAGAGTGTGTCTGTAAGCCTTCGGGCAAGATAGGGAGAGAGGCCACTGTAATTAGAAGATCAAGCCAGAGAGACGGAGTCTCGTTGTGTAATCAATTGTTATATGTTTATATACAGAAGAACTCAATTCTGAGTTCGAAGGTGTGTTCGAGTGTTGAACAATGAGTGATGGCTGAATTGTAATTCAGTATATATATATATGTGTGTGTGTGTGCAGGTAGGTCGAGGTGAATGGACAGAGAGGAAGAGAGTGAGACAGAGGATCATAATGGGCCGTTAATCCATTCGAAGGATCGAAGCAATGCTCTAGAATGATAGTGATTTGAAAATCCATAGAGTGAAGCCCAAGTGGAAGGGAATTGGGCAGCGGAAGAGCACAAGGGCGGAACCTTTGAAAAACCCTGAAACCACAGAAACCAGGAGAAAAGGCGCAAAATCTAAGTAAACAGGGGGACGGAGAAATGGAGTGTTAATGCTCAGCAGCCATTAAATCTGGAAGATCAATGGTCGAGATTAAATCCCATTGGTGAAGAACCTTTTAAAGTTATCGGAATCGAGCCGTGGAGGATTGCGATGAACGAGCGCCGATTGATCGTAGACCGTTGGATTGGGACCAGATCAACGGTCTAGATCTAATCAAAAGTCGGCAGTCGGAGGTGCCAAGGGACAATGATGCGACGTTGCGATATCACCGATAGTGATAAATCGACAATCAGAGTTCAGGCTTATTGGCGTGCAGAGGAACGCGACATACAATTAGGCAAACCCGATAATGAATTAAACGCAGTTAATGTTATTTGAAGTTCGATATCATGCTATCGCTTATCGAATGCGAAGGAGTTATACGTAAAGAGACCCGTGGGGACGCCGATTGTGATCAGCGATAAAGGGTGCATCGAAAATCGTGCCAAGACCATACAGAGGTAGAAAAGTTATGTTTGATGGTTGTTTTCCTTTATAAATGGTTATAAAGGGTTATAATGTGGATGTGAAGGTTAAGTGCGCATATGTGAGGTCTTATATATATATATATATATATCTATCTATCTATATCTATATATATATAAATATATATTATATATATATATATATATATATATATATATATATATATATATATTATATATATATATAATATATAGTATATATATATATATATATATTCTATATAAGTCCAATGTTATAATGGAAGGAAGGTTTTATACGTTAAAACCGTATATACCCAAGGTTGAGAGGGAATGTTATGTACATATGTGCCTGATAGAAAGGACTTAATGTAAGGATGCAACAAGGTCTTATGTGAAGGTTTAGAAGGGTGATTAAAGTCCCGATAGAGGGTTTAAGTGGGGTGATTAAGTTTCATAATATAGGAACTGATAAAGAGGGCCTTAACTAATTTATGGTAGAAGATTTGACTCTTGGTTAGTTAAAATACCTGGGACGAATGAGTTTATGCATCCATATGCATATTGTGGGTGTAATTAGGGGTAAGCCTGCATCAATTGGTATCAGAGCAAGTTAAAGCTCTTGGAAGAAAACTTATAATAGAGTTATGTTTAAGTTGTTTATGCAGGCAAGAGAATATCAGATCTTAAACTAATAAACAACAGGCACACAGGGGTAAAAGTGCAGCAAAACTTGCAAATGCAAGAAAACAGGGAACAATCCATTCAAAGTGCAAGAAAATGGTGGAACAAGATCATGCAGAGATCTTGAAGGTGAGATGACATGTTCTATGTCAAATTGAAATTGAAGATTGTGGTTATAGATGAAGTACCTCAGCAAAGGACAACAAGAGAAGCTGTGAGAGGAGAACCCGATGTGTTCTTGAAGGCAGAGAATGGAAAACACTCTGAAGGAGAAGTGGTAGTGAACCTGAAGAATCCAATTGAAGGTTGGACAGAGAGGATAAGAGTATTCTTAAAAGGGAATTAAGAAGCAAGCTTTTGAAAGCTTGGGAATGGTTTTGTTTTAAATATCATTAATATGCAAGTAACGACAATTAGTGAAGCATCTCAGCAAGAAGATCACAACCTTAAGAGCAGTGATGAAGGAAGCCAGTGAGGGTTTGTAAGAGAGTGTGGTCAGAACCTAGTATTGTGATTGAAATACAAGATGACAACTGAAGTGTTCTCAAGAGAGAGTGAGAGATTGCAGAAGCCTAGAAGGAGAAAAGGTGTTACTCAAGAAGAGGTCCCAGATAGAGGACCTGTGCTTACCAAAAGACTGAGTGAGGAGAGCTTGGTGAGGTAAGGTTGCAACAAGGAGGACTTGTTGTTGCAAAGGCTTTAGCTCAGCTCATGGTGTGTGTGAGGAGCTCATGAAGATAGAGAAGAAGAAGATGGCTACTGATAGTCATAGCAAAGGTTCAGAGAGAAGCCATAGCAGAAGGAAGATGCCAAAGAAACTGACAAGAGGATGAGTAAAAAAGAGTTTGACAGAGAGAAAGTTGAGATAGGTTTCCAGATTGAAGTATTGATGGAGATGCTGCAGAGAAATGATGAAGGCTAGAAGCATGGTTGGACCATGAGAAGAAGAGTGAAGTGGCAAGAGCTACAAGAGAAAGATTGAGCTGGCAGAAGAGTTGAGAAAGATTGAGCAGATGATTGTTCAATTGGAATCGAAAGAACTCAGGGAGGCTGAGTTGGAAATGGAAGAATTCATTTGTGAACCAGAAGAGGGTGAAATTATGGGAGAAGGTGAAGTCTAAACTGAGGAGACAAATGAAGAGTGGAGATCAAGCGAAGATCTCATGGACTATTTTGATAGTTCAAGACAACCTGAGGAGATGTTGGCAGGAGATAAAGCTGAATTAGAGAAACTGCATCATGTAGAAGATTCAGAGTAGCAAAGAAGTTTGATAAATTTAGAAGCAAGAGAGACCACCAGGTCTTGTGATTTTGAAATTAATGATTTGTGGATGATTGCAGGTACATCGTAGGAGGATGAACAAACTTTAGAGTTTGTCAAAGAGAAGGAGCAGAATCCGAAATCTGTTCAAATCAAGACTGAGATGGCAAGATCTTAGAGTCTGAAGGAGACAAAAGAGTCACCTGGGAGTAGGGAGAAAAATGTTAAAGATGTCATGGAGGAGGAAGAACATCTACTGAAGGATGTTAGAAGAGGTGAAATTTACACCAAGGATGCACTTGGAAAACATCATGAAGGAGATGAGTTTGCTGTGTTCAATAAATCTGATCATGATAATCTAGCAGAAGAAGAAGGTCCATTTGATGATGGATCAACAAAGGATGAAGATGAGGAGGATTTGATGATTGAATCATCAAATGAGATCATGAAATCTCATGGGTTTAAAATTTACAACTTGTGTGTGAATGCAGATATTGCAGAAGACAAACCATCCTATGGAATTGTCTTGAATGAAGCTGAAAGTTGCCAAGCCAAGTATGATGATGACTATCTTTCGAATGAAGAAATAATGTCACCAGTAAGTTATGCTTGTGACAAAGAAGAAGATAGTGAGGATTGTGTAAAACTTTTGGGAGAAATTCCAAGCAAGATGGCAAATTTGTGGCATGAGTTAAGTCTTTTGGAAGAAAGGCTAGAAGACCAAAAGTTAAGAGTTCAGATTGTAAAATAAGAACTGAATGAGGATGGAGAAGTTTGCCACAGTGGGAAAAAACAAAGATTGTTTGAAGATAAGATGAAGGTTCTTAAAGAACAAGAGGGTAAGGATGAAAGGGAGGTAGTAAGAATCAAACAATCTCAAAGAAAAGTTGGCCAGTAGTAGGCTAAGCAAGAAGAAGTTCACCACAGTGAACAAAGACAAAAAGACATCATTGGAGAAAATGATGTGCTAGAGAGACTAGCTGACAGTCTCCTGAATTTTACTGAGAATTCAAAACAACATACTAATTTGCTGATAGAGGAGGAGAGAATAGAGAAGCAAGCTGAATTGTTGCCAAGAGGAGAAGAGGCACCAAGGCCTTATGTTTCGTACCTTAATAATTGGTTTGTGAATGCAGATTCTGTTGCAGATGTTGAGGAAGATTTGTTGCAAGAAGAAGGAGCCATAGAAGAGAAGAGCATGAAGTTGTAGAAGTTGGAAGAAAGCAACAATAATCTGAAGACCAGAGAAAGAGAAGACATGTACCAGACCAAAGATGTGCTGGACTTGGAGATAGAAGAATTGTGGTAGTCAATGATCAAGTAGCTCAGGTGGAGGAAGCTAATGACAGAAGGAGTGATCAATCAGAGTATGAACCTGATTGACAAAGAGAGAAAGAAAAAGCCCAAGACAACAGACATGTAGAAGCAACAAAAGAGCAGAGCATGTGGACTTCTACAAGCTAAAGTTTGGGACCTTGGAGGTTTCCTATTACCTTATGAGAACACGTGATCAGGAGATCATGAATGTTTTCAAGCTTGGGAGTCTGATGTAGGAGCATTCACCCAAAGTAAATCATTGTATATTAGTAGACATAGGGGGTCTTGTGCTTTAGGGAAGTTGGTTTCCCAAATATTGAGTTAATGTAAATATTTAGGCCTTTGAGTGATTTTCAATAAGAATAGGAATTAATTAGACATATTTGTAAATGTTCTTGAATGTAGGAGAACATGAGAGGATTAGGATTAGTTAGAAATTAGTTTAAAGAATAGTTCCTCAACTGTAAAGGAGCTGCTCATAATGTATTGAAAAGGGAAAAAGAGGGAAGTTGAAGGAGTTAGTTAGCCAGTTAGCCAGCAGGCCAGCCAGAGCAAGAGTGTGTCTGTAAGCCTTCAGGCAAGATAGGGAGAGAGGCCACTGTAATCAGAAGATCAAGCTAGAGAGATGGAGTCTCATTGTGTAATCAATTGTTATATGTTTATATACAAAAGAACTCAATTCTAAGATCGAAGGTGTGTTCGAGTGTTGAACAATGAGTGATGGTTGTGTGTGTGTGTGTGTGCAGGCAGGTCGAGGCGAATGGACAGAGAGGAAGAGAGCGAGACAAAGGCTCGTAACGGGCCGTTAATCCATTCGAAGGATTGAAGCAATGCTCTAGAATGACAGTGATTTGAAAATCCACAGAGTGAAGCCCAAGCGGAAGGGAATTGGGCAGTGGAAGAGCGCAAGGGCGGAACCTTTGAAAAACCCAGAAACCACAGAAACCTGGAGAAAAGGCACAAAATCTAAGTAAATAGGTGGATGGAGAAATGGAGTGTTAATGCTCAATAGCCGTTACATTTGGAAGATCAACAGTCGAGATTAAATCACATTGGTTAAGAACCTTTTAAAGTTATTGGAATCGAGCCATGGAGGATTGCGATGAATGAGCGTCGATTCATCATGGACCGTTGGATCAGGACCAGATCAACGGTCCAGATCTAATTACAAGTTGACAGTCAGAGGTGCCAAGGGACAACGACGTGACGTTGCGATATCGCCGATAGCGCTAAATCGATGATCAGAGTTCGGGCTTATCGGTGTGCAAAGGAACACGACATGCGATCAGGGGGACTCGATAACGAATTAAACACAGTTAATGTTATTTGAAGTTCGATATCGTGCTATCGCTTATCATATGCGAAGGAGTTATACGTAAAGAGACCTGTGGGGATGCCGATTGCGATCAACGATAAAGGGTGCATCGGAAATTGTGCCAAGACCGTACAAAGGTGGAAAAGTTAGGTTTTATGGTTGTTTTCCTTTATAAATGGTTATAAAGGGTTATAACGTGGATATGAAGGTTAAGCGCACATATGTGAGGTCTTATATATATACAAGTCCAATGTAATAATGGAAGGAAGTTTTTATACGTTAAAACCCTATATACCCAAGGTTGAGAGGGAAGGTTATGTACATATGTGCCCAATAGAAAGGACTTAATGTAAGGCTATGGCAAGGTCTTATGTGAAGGTTTAGAAGGGTGATTAGAGTCCCGATAGAGGGTTTAAGCAGGGTGATTGAGTTCCATGATATAGGAACTGATAAAGAGGGCCTTAACCAATTTATGGTAGAAGATTTGACTCTTGGTTAGTTAAAATACCTGGGACGAATGAGTTTATGCATCCATATGCATACTGTGGGTGTAATCAGGGGTAACCCTGCATTAGCAAGTTTGTCTCCTTCAATTTCATAAATTCAAGAGACAGACTTCCAAATGTTTAAAAGAAGAAATAAAACTAATACTCAAGGGGATCCTTTTCAAGTAGAAAGTTCACAGGACTAGACAACAATGATATTGATAGGTTCTCATACTTCTACCTTTCGAAGGATTGAGGAGATTTCAATAGATTCTCCTAAATCATCTATTTCTCAGGGTATAGAACAACAAAACATTTTTGCTAGGTATAAAGAGATTTAAAGGAAGAATGAAGCACTGAAGACCACCACATATTCCGAATTTAAAAAAAAAACTTCTACTACCCAACACAGATTTCTGTCTTCACTCAACACTGAAAAGGGACAATTTCAGCTAGCTTTCTTGGAACCCAAAGCTTCATTCACGATTAAAGATGGAGAAAATATCATCATTGGCAAAAGATACCTAAATTAAGTCATTAGAAGATCTGGTAATAAAATTAGGATATGATCTTAATGATGTTAAAGCAGCTGAAGAAATGATCAAGAACAAGAATGTTGATATCCAAGCATTAAGGAAACAACTGAAGCTTCCTACTACATAACATCCACAGGACAAAGAAGTTAGTCAATTGGAAATAGAAAAAGAGAATATGTTCAAAATGATAATTGAACAAAATGTCCAAATACAAAAGATGGAGGCCGAAATGGAGACACTATTAAAGGAAACAGAAGAACAATGGGTGTTTCAACAACTATCCCCATAACAACATCTATTGCAGGTACTTCAACAACAGGGACTACTTCGACATCAGGAACTTCTATAACAACAATTTTTACAATGGATGCACATTCCACTGATGCAACAACAGATTTATCAAAAGCCACGGGAGACTTAACACTGAAGGATCAAGAAATTGAGAAATTAAAGACTCTACTTCAAAAGCTCCAAGAACAAAAGATTAAGACTGATAATGAATACTTGGTCAAGTTGCAGAAAAGCTATAAGTTGACTCAACAAATAACAACTTATGAATATGAAGCTGTGATTGCTCATACCATTTCTCAGGCCAAAGAAAATATTTGGCTAAATATTAATGAATCAATTATTGAATTGTGGCCTTCAGTTGAAATTATTTTTGAACATGAAGAGTTTTTACAAAAATCAAAGGAAGTAGTGGCAAGAGTAAAGGAAGACCTCAACCACAAACTAGGAGATGCTACAAAAATAATCAAGGTTCTGAATTCCAAGACAAAAGAAGAGCTTGAAGAGTATGGTATTGAATACAAAACCAAAGTTGTCTTGGAGGTGAGAGGAGTACACACTAAAAGAAATTTAATGCTACAG
The DNA here is from genome assembly GCA_000404065.3 of Pinus taeda. Taxonomy (NCBI): domain Eukaryota; kingdom Viridiplantae; phylum Streptophyta; class Pinopsida; order Pinales; family Pinaceae; genus Pinus; species Pinus taeda. The sequence continues at coordinate 71,602 of APFE031174086.1, read as the reverse complement.
TTAGGGGATAGCTGTCATAATTTATAACTCCAGATTAAAAAGTTTCACAACAATTTTAATTCATTACATGTAAAAGGACTTCCAGTTCTGCAGGGTATAGGTGATAAATTAATTCCACTAGAAGAATATCGCCAGAGATTGCATGATATAGCAATATATAAAACTAAATTTGCTAAAATCAAAGGAACCATCACTGGAAAGGCTTTCATGGAAGGCCTTAGTTATGATTTATTAATTCAACATGAGATCAAGAATATGTTCATAACTAGGCATACTTTTGAGAAATACATTGAAATGGATGAATCATACAGAAAATTATTAAAATTTTATGTCCCTGATGAAAAAAGATGGGACAAGTTGTGTGAACTCATCAAATGAGAGACAACAAATTTTCAGTAGCAGAATACCAGGTCTTTAGGGACAAAGAACACATTTCGAGGAACAACAAACAAAACAACAACTTTATAGCTCCAATCATCAGCAACAGTCCTCAAATTTTGTGCAAGATGTCAAAACAGCTCAGATTTCCTCTTTTCTAGTTCTATTTTTGTAGTAAACCCAAATTAGTTTGGAAAAAATATTTTGTAATAAATTTTGATTTTAAGTCTAGATATTTTTATTAGAAACTCTATAAATACTTTGTAATTCGAAGTAGAAAGGGTTGAACCCTTGTCATAAACTATTGAGCATGATTGTAATTCTCTGAACGGTTTTTGAGATTAATATAAGGATTATGGACTCATTTTGAAGCAACTTGTGTTCTCTCGTGAGTTTTCTAGTTTCTTATTATGTTTCCATCTTTATTTACTTATACACATGTTTAAAGTTAATAGGAAGTCTGGGTAAGATAAGATTGAATATCAATCTTTCTGAAATTCCCTGCGAAGTTATAATCAATTACAAATATTAATTAACCGAAACTATTTGTTTAAGTTGATTCCTCTACATAATTTAATTATTACTTCCTGTTATCTTTAAATATGCTCTATTTGGTTGTAAAAGGATTTTACATGCATCATCTATATATGGCAAGTTAGATACTTTATTTGAATGTTTAAGGAATCATATATATCATCTAAAATTATACCTTTCATAAACATTTTAAAGCTTAATTCTGTTAAAGGTGAAGAATCGACCCTTTTATATTATCAAAAATAACTAGGATTTGCATTTGTTTAACAGTTTAAAGCATTGGTCATCCAAACCCAAATTAAAACAACATTTTAGATGCTTTGACACAGTTCCTTAGCCTAGAACTGTATACAAAGGACAACATTGTTCATGGAGTAAAAATACGTAACTGTAACTCCCTTCTAGCTACAACACTTTTTACTATGAAGACTCATGAAAGACTTTTACATTACAAAATGTTGCAACACTAAATATATCAACAAGAGATACATGACACAATCATCTTCTTTTTCTAAAACCATTATGGGCTTCTTTGTCTTCATCTTCTACATCTTGATTCAATCTTAGATCTCTATACTTCCCTAAAATTTGTTAGGGTCATGAATTTTGACAAAATAAATTCATCAAATAATTGTTAGAGTAGCCAATTTTAACAACCATACACTCACATACTAAGTTGACTAGGCTCAATATATGGCTTTTTTGAGATCACAATTTAAATTCACCTTACCAAGCATGTACTTCAACACTAACCAAAGAATGAGATCACATGGATTATGTATGCAATCCAATGCCACCTACCATTATTCCACAATTTCAAGTTCGCAACAAGCTCTTCATTGAGACTTTTCATTGGAATATAACATAAGGAAATCGACAAACCAATGGAGATTCCTATTTTCTAGTGCATATTCATGAAATTGATGATAAAATTCATCAAGATCTATTAATTTAATGCTTAGTTTGACTTTCCCATGTCAAACAATAATTGAAAGAACTCTTTGTTGTATTGAGGACCTCTCTGATAGAGGTGGATGTTAAATTGCATCTCTGAGGATGCCTTCCTCCACCATATCCAATCAGGTTAAAATGAGCTCTAAAAATCGCAATGGAAGAATAAACATAAGCTTATAGGTAAAATCATTGACACCATAAGTAATGAGCCTTACTGTTCAATATTGACCTTTCATAAACTCCACACAATAAACCTTGGAAAATGTTACTACTCCTTATTATCCAAACTTTAAAAATTTTAGCGATATTTTTGTAAAAATATTCAAATTTATAATGATTTTATTGTATAAAACTTTATCGATTTATATGCTAAAATAATTATATTCTACAAAATGTGGGAAAAACACTTTTAGAAAAAAAGGAAATCAATGAATCTTTTTTTGGAAAAAGCAAGAAAAAATAGCCCATTTGTGAAACATAACCCCTAAATTTTTCCTTGGCAGGGTGTTGATTCTACAAAAAGTTTCTTATAACTTGAACTTGGCCTATCCACATCAAATGACCAATTTATGTAGGTGCACTAGCCTACAAGGAGAAGAAATTTACTTGGAGGTATTTTAACCTCAATGGAGGAATAACAAAACCTTTGATTTACGAAGCAAGCAAGGCCCATTGGCATTCATGTTTCAAATATTGATATATTTTTTCCTTAGAACACAAATCATCCCACTCTCAATATTTTAAGAAATAATGAGAATGTTGGTACTTTGCTAGCCTGAACTAACAATAGGTTCACAAATAACACACATGTCATAAGTGAGAATTGAACTTAGGAGGGGAGGATAACATTTCTCCTCGAAATCACTCAAACTAGTCCCAAATGACATGTGAAGATCAGTGGTATGAAGACAAGATAAATTTAAATGCCTTACAAAGACCGTTACAAAGGATTGAAGATCACTTCAACAGTAACCATTTCACTAACACAAAATATGTAACATTTGCAAAATTTAAATTTGCACCTACTACATTTCACTAGTGGGACTCCTACAACACACAACATGAAGGCCAAGGTCATGACACTATAAAGGCGATAAAATTCATATATATATATATATATAGTTAATGGTTTATAGAAATGATGAGTATATAAATAATAATACTTGTGCCAATATTGCCAAAAACTTATTCAAGATTTTTAACAATCATTTGAATGTAATGATTTGAAAAGATAATGGTTATGAATTTGACCCACACCGTTCTAATTATTAACCATTTACACCCTTACATTCAAATTAAATAAATTCTTGAATATATAATTTTAAATGTTTATAGATTTAGAAAAAAATAACTAAACCACATTAGGATGGCTTCATTAATATATATAAACATTATTATACATCATAATGAACACTATCATGCGTGTAAATATGAAATTGTGAAATGAAGGAAAAAACAATTTCATAATTTGTTAATAGCATGTCAACACAAATGTGATCATAAAATATTTGAGTTTTAGAGGCAACCGAGTAATTAATAACCATATTTTTAAATGTTATTTTAAGTCAAAGCAATGATTGTTACCAATCCGGTAAGACCATATAAGCAGTAGAAGTTTGGGCATATTTAGGACCATATAAGCAGTGAAAATTTTGGCATATTTTAGCATCCATATGTCTATTCTTATGAATCCAATTTAAATTGAGAATGTTACATATCAAGGGATGGTGCCAGATGTAGCATTTGTCTTGGAATTATAGCAGCCATGCATATGTTATGGTCTAATTTTATTATTCTTTGAATTTTGTAGATGACCAATTTTTTTTGGGAACTTTTCAACAAAATATTTTTTAAGTTCATATACACGCTTTCTCTAAAACAAAAGTATGTACATATGATTGTTCTCCTCAAGCAACTAGTTTATATCTACAATTTGCACTAAAAATTTAAATTTGTGCAGAATCACACAATTTCAAGTGGGGTTTACATGTTTTAACTAGGATTCACCTCCTATAACTCATTCCCAATGATGTAAACCAACTATGGGGAATATATAAATAGGCTTATGGTGGAGGAGGAGAGGGAGAGAATAACATTACCCTTATCTTGGCGAATTCTTTTTTGCAAGCGTTTTTTAATTCCTAACTTTTTAAGTTCCCTATCCTTGTCAGAAACCCTTATTTCTTGACTAAGTCTCTTACATCCTCTTACATTGGAAATAATGAATTCCTCTTTCATTCCCTTGTATGGACAAGAGGAGACTAGTGGAGTTGAGGTTTATTAGCCCAGGGTAGAGGAATTCAAAAGGTGGTTCTATATGGTGCCAACAACAATGAATTAGGTGATACCTACTCATGTATTTGTTGTTTTAATCAATAATAGAGAACCCAGTTTATTCTTCTCCCAATTTTGATTGTGATATTGTGTTCTCATTCACTTAATTACACTGAATTGGGTACATTTGCTTGTTTGATTCCAACTACTAGAATAGTTAGGGTTTATCATTAGATTTCCTTTGGTTGCTTCTTATTCGTTCTTGTGTTAACATTTGAGAAGAAAGTTATGGAACGATGACTTAGGAGCAAGGATATTTTTCAACCGAGATCTTATCCAACTAACAAATGTCCAAATAACTCTTTATTTCTGTTTAATCAATTATAATGATAGCCATATATATTCTATTATAGGATCATTATGTGTTTTTTCTCTATTCACTCTATTTTGACTCCAAGTCCTAGCTATATGAATTATGCTGGCAAAAATAAATGGTAACTCCATTGGGGACAAACTCATTATAATTCATCTCTTTGGGCTATTGTGCTTGCTTGTAGAGTGATTTAGCCTTTCTTTCATCTTTATGCAATGAAGATTTAGTAACTAAAGTGAGTACCAACTCTCAACATCAAAGATTGAAACAAAGAGGAAAAAATGAAACTAATGGACAATTTTCATCTTCCCCTAGACACATACGAGTTCCTCCTCTCCTAAAAACGCAAGAATTGAATTAGAGAATAGAAGAAAATAATGAAGGACATGCTAAAGGAGGTGATGGAGATGATCCCCTATACAGGTATTGAGAAGAAACATACAATTCCACAATCCAAAGGAAGAGAAGTCAAAACAAAAGAGGGTCACAAAATTTTGAAAGGTCAGGAGATGTTGCTAACATGGTAGAATATAGTGTTACTATACTTGATTGGGTAGCATCAAGAATGCAAAAGCTAAAGAATAACATAGAAATTGGCTCAAGAGGAACCAAATTTTTTTGAAGAACATTATTCAATGATGCACAATGCCCAATATAGTAAATAAGAAAGGAAATTTCAAATAGAAAAGGTCCATGTGAAAAATAAGAAGGTAACTAGAAAGTAGACCTCGGAATTAGATGTTTCAGGAGGTGGACCCTTTGGACTTCTAAAATTACATATGAATACTAGAGATGCTCTTAATCATTCTGTTTTAGAGTAGGAGGTTGAAAATATTAAGTTAAAAAGAAGGATAAATGAGCTCGAGGACACATTACTTCCTAGACATTTGTTTACAAAACCATTATCTATTGTTGCTCTAGATCAAGTACCTTAAAATACACCAGGGAAATCAACATGGGTAAAGAAAAAAATAAACTATTTATTGGATGACACTATATGTTGCAGAAAAAATTAATAAGAAACTATATAATACTTTAGAGGCCTATGAGGTTAGTTTAAATATGAGAAACATGTCACAAATAATTTCAATTTTTATAGAGTATTTATGGACAAGTTAGGAACACGATGAACATTTTTATAAAAATGATTTAAATAAATTCATTTCTCGGGTCTTTAGCTTAAATAATTTCTATAGAAATCAAGAATGTTTACCTTTAAATAGAAGAATAAAAAAGGTAAAGCAAGATCATCAATAAAGATATAGATGTTACAAGAATCAATTTCCAACTTTACAAGGATCAATGATATCAAAAGTAGTGCATTTTTCAAAGCACTTAAAATTGTTTAAGATCTTAAAGGACCACAATTAATAAGAGAATCTATACTTATAACAAAGGATCAATTAGAGGAATAATTGAGTGTGGCTAGAGCTTCATGGGCTAATAGGTTTGATAGTATCACTTATTTTTGGAAGGAAGAAATTAAAATGTTGTTAGTTACCTTGTTAATGATAATGAAGACCACATGGCATCGATGGAACATATGCACTTGAATTTCAAAGAAATTGAAGAAGGAATATTTTCACTATGGATTAACGATTTATTATGGTTCCACCATTAAAAGAACATATTAACGAATGACTCAAGAAACCTTAACACATATTATTAATCTAGAATAACCACCAAAAGACGATTACACCAAAAGCCCTCAAGTCCATGATACATATATGAGAAGAGTATGATGTAGAAAGAGAGATATCATTACATCCACCATTCCTCTACAAATTTTGTTAGTGTAACTTTATCCTTAGAGTAATTTCCCTTCGTTCATCCCAACCTTTGGTCATCCTTTTTTTATCAAGCATATTGTTCATTCATAATGCTGATCCTGATTACATTTCTCCTTTTCTTCTAGGATTTCATAATATTTTTGGTTTCAAGACTTTATATAAGAATGAGATCACATGTATGTTCCTCCTATGCATCTTGTGAAATTGAATGAATGATGCAGTAGCATCCAGCTAAGGGCACCATGACCGGGTGTTGGTCTCAGCTAAGGAGGATAGGTTCAATGTATTTTAGTTTTATTTACATTTACTGAATAAAATAGTGTCTAGAAACTAGTTTTTTATTTTTATTATTAGTTAAGGAATATTAAGAACAGTACAGTTAGGATAGTGTCATTACAATTAAGTTGTTCTGTCATTTTCTTAATCCATTTTACAGTTGTCTGTTCATAAAAAAATATAATATTGTGAATCCTACAGTACAAGAAAACCCATCATAGTCATCAATTGTGTAACTATAAAAGTAACTGAAGGGTAACCAAGAACAGTTCAAGTAATTTCCTTAATAAAATGCAAAACCCAATGTAAATCATTCTGGAGCGATTCAATACATGAGAAGAGAAATACAATAAAAAGAGTAATTTTTTCATCTGAATATCTGAATCCATCTGTAACAGTTTTTCCATGACATTCATTTACTTTCCTCTAGTCATTGAGTAAGCAAACTAAGTAAATACTATGTGTTCCTATCTATTGTATTTTTGTTTCCTTTCTATAGAATAGAGAGAGCAAACAGAGAAACCAAACGAGCATTCCTAGCACGGAGTCTGGCAACAACCACAATGGAGTCCCAATGAACGATAGCAAACAATAGTACGAGCAGTTCAAAATCGAACGAGAATGTAATCACTGAATAATGACCCCAAAACAGAGGTAAATGGACTACACAAAATTTTTTCCTGTTAATTCTTTTCATAACCAAAAATATTTGTATGCATTCAACAATCCTGAATACTTAGTTAAGAACAAAGGAAAAGATAATACGATATAACAGAACCCTGAAAGTGAGGGTTTAGTTGGCCACCATAGAAAGGTGGACCATAATTACAAGTGTTCATGGCACAGTGGGAAATTTATATACAAAATTGAATCTCGGGTCGCACAACAGCAAAGAAAATCAAATGTAGGAGTATTGGGACTTTTCCCAGTAAACTGACAGAGACCACCTAACTAAAAATTGAAAACAGTAGCAAAGAATGAGCCTACCGGAGCCAAAGCTCGTAGCAGTTTCGTTGACCACACTTGGGAACAAACCCTCACCTGCACAAGCGAGCCAACGGAGCACTATCATTCACATGCACACCGAGTATAGCCAAGAAGTAACCAAAGAAAAAGAGATCTGAACACACAATTAAGAAAATTGTTTACCTGAAGAGCATTCACATTGGAGGAGTGAAACCCCACTGAGCCACAGTCAACGGTGAAACCCTGCAGACCAAGGAGCGGACATTGTTAGTGCAAGAGAAAACTGAAGAGGGTAAGTAATAGCATGAAAGAACAACTTACCTTGCTAGAGCTGCGAAGCTGAGGAAGCCACCGTGACTGCAACTTGTTAAGATATAGGATAGATAATTGTCAACCATAAGCTAATAATCAAGAAGAATGTAACTAACGAAACAATGGAATAGGGGAAGGTATAATCACCAAGTAAATGAAGACATAAATAATCCTCTCACACCAACAAAGAAACCTTCCATATAGTGCCCAGGTAACCAGGCAACGAAGTCACAAGAACAAGCGAAGATATCTCGCCAATAGACAACAGAATCCATAGCTGGGCGCACATAGAACCCTGCTGCCAAACTCTACACAGTCGCAACACAAACCCTCACTGCAAGTCTAAACCCTCGATGTAGCAAAAACGCATATGGAAAATGAACGAATGACAAAGAACCAAGGATTTTGGCAACAACCAAGAGAGGGAAAATAGTAACCGAGGCGGGTACAACCAGCGAGCCATCATTGAATTCCGACATAAATGCTACCCAAAAAATATCCAGAACAGTCCTTTGTTTAGCGCCTAATAAAATGTATTAATCCCCGAATTATTTGCTAATCATACAACTGTTGATTAAAGCATTGGTTTATCATTGTTAAACATAATAAAATATAAGTTATGGGTTGGTCCTATCATAGTCGTATCAGAGCAGGATTTAGAGTTTTCCTGAGAGATGGAAGTTGGAAGACGAGGACATGGAAGAGGTGCTCAGAGAGCAGCAGAGGAAGGATTGTGAGATGAAATCAGGATCCTTACTGCCCGTTTGGAGGCAGTTGAAGTAGGAAGGAGAAGGGATCTAGAGGTAGGAGATGATAGTGAAGAAGAAGCTGTAGTGACAACAGATGGATCGAATGAAGAAGGGATGAAAATGAGATTGTTGAGGTCGGTCCTATTGGCAAGTAGTAAGCCTAAACCATAAATTCCAAATTATGATGGCAGCTTGTCCACAGAAGTTCTATTGGACTGGATCAATGAACTAGACACATATTTTGAGTGTGAAGAGGTCAGTGAAGATCAGAGAGTTAAGTTCGCTGTAACAAAGCTGAAGGGACACACAACCCTGTGGTGGGACAATGTCCAAGCAGAGAGAAGAAGGATGAACAAGTTGCCAATAAAGAAATGGCCAAGGATGGTGGCCAAGTTGAAAGGCAAATTTCTACCCAAGGATTACCAGATTGCACTGCATCGACAAGTGCAAAATTTGAAACAGAAAGGGATGACAGTAAGAGAGTATATTGAAGAATTCTACTGGGTAAATTTAAGAGCTAGTTATATAGAGGACACCCTGGAGAAAACAACAAGGTATGTAAATGGTTTGAGATTGGAAATATTATATGAAATTAGCATTCTTTCCCCAAAAAATATAGAAGAGGCGTACCAGAGTGCCATGAAGGCAGAAGAGAAGATCACCATAAAAAAAAATGCTAGGAGAGGATGGGGAATCGACAGAGGAAGAGGATAGTCTTATGGCAGAGGGCGAACTGCCAGCAGTAGTGAAGAGGCCATATCAGTGGGGAAGAGGAAATGGCTGAGGCAGAGGAGCTAACTATCAGTGCTACATGTGCCACAAGTGGGGGCACAGATCTTTTGAGTGTCCTGAAGTGGAACGAGCTGGCCAAAGAGGGGTGTATGTTGCACAGCCAGAGGAAGTAGAGGCACCTCCCTAGGAAGCAGAAAATGTGCCGGAAACAAGGGAAGCCTTAATTTTGAACAAAGTGTTCCTGAAACCAGAAAAAGAAACAATTGAACAAACTCAAAGGAAAGCATTGTTCCGGATAGCTTTTAAGTCACACAGAAAATGCTACAAGCTGATTATCGACAGTGGGAACACGGATAATTTGGTTGCCACAGAGATGGTAGAGAAGTTGGGTTTGAAGCGGCTGAAGCACCCCACTCCTTACAAGGTATCGTGGTTGCAGAAAGGCCATCAGCTGTTGGTGGACGAATAGTGTGAAGTTGAGTTCCATATTGGCAGATATAAGAATAAGGTTATTTGTGATATTATGTTGATGGATGTACGTCATATATTGCTAGGAAGGCCATGGTAGTATGACAGGAAGGTAGTGCATGATGGGAAGACAAACTGTTATAAGTTTGTCAAAGATGGGATCAAGCACACACTTGTGCCCATCAAGGAAGAGGAGACAACAGAAAAAAGTGGGACGAGAGTGGTACTAATGGGTGGAAAACAGGTTTTGAAGCAGATTGAAGATAGTGAAGTGAGCTATGTTGTTGTGAGAAGAGCAAAGATGGTGTTGTTACACACAGAGGTGCCAGATTTGCCTGCGGAAATTCAGCAAATGCTGCAGGAATTCAACGATATAGTAGTAGACGACTTACCAGATAAATTCCCTCCCAAGAGAAGTATAAGTCATCATATTGAATTTATACATGGAGCAGGTCTATCAAATAAAGCAACACATCGGATGAGCCCCAAAGACAATGAGGAGATTAGAAAATAGGTGTAGGAATTGCTAGATAATGGGATGATAAGGGAGAGTTTGAGCCCTTGCATAGTTCCAACAGTTCTCGCTCCCAAGAAAGGAGGAGAATGGAAAATGTGCACGGATTCAAGGGCCATCAACAAAATCACCATCAGGTACAAATTTCCACTGCCACGGATGGATGACATGATGGACTACTTGAGCGGGGTAGCATACTTCTCGAAGATTGATTTAAAGAGTGGGTATCATTAGATTCGAATCAGGGAAGGGGATGAGTGGAAGACATCCTTCAAGACCAATGAAGGACTGTATGAGTGGCTGGTAATGCCATTCAAACTAAGTAATGCACCCAATACCTTTATGCGACTAATGAACGAAATGTTGAAAGAATTCATTGGAAAGTTCGTAATAGTGTACCTGGATGATATATCAATTTTCAGCAAGACGAGGGAGGAACACTTTCGACATGTTCGAAGTGTGCTGGAAAAATTGCAGCAGAATAAGCTGCTAATAAATCTGAAAAAATGCACTTTTCTGCAAAAAGAATTGGTTTATCTGGGTTTTGTGATTGTAGAAAACGAGTTGAAGATGGACCCAGAGAAGATTGCAGTAATTGTCAACTGGCCATCCCCAAAAAGTCTGTTTGAGGTGCGTAGTTTTCATGGGCTGGCAAGTTTTTATCGTAAATTTATAAGGAATTTCAGTGAAATCCGCGCACCTATATTGGACACTATAAAGAAGGCAAGTTAGCCTTTTCGTTAGACTAAGGCAGTAAAAAGGAGTTTTCAGCTATTGAAGAAGAAGATCACAGAAAGACCAATCTTGAGATTGCCAGATTTTAAAAATCTTTTTCAGGTTCGCTGTGATGCAAGCGGTGCGGCCATTGGAGCTGTACTTAGCCAAGAAGACAAACCTATTGTGTTTTCAGCAAGAAGTTGAATGAGAGCAGGCAAAAGTATTCATCCTACGACAAGGAATTCTATGCTGTCATCCAAGCACTTAAGCATTGGAGACACTATCTGCTGGGGAATGAGTTTGTTTTATTTTTGGATAATTTTGCACTGCAATACGTGATGCAACAGCATAAGCTGAATCACAAGCATGCTAAGTGGGTTGAATATTTGCAGAGTTTCACCTTTGTGTTGAAACACATTAGAGGGTAGGCCAACAAGGTGGCGGATGCGTTGAGCAGAAGAGCCTTGCTCTTGCAGGAGAGTATGATACAGGTGTTGGGCTTTGAGAATTTGAAAGACTTGTATCAGATTGACACAGATTTCAAAGAGGCTTATGAAGCCTGTCAGAATCCTTTGCTAAGAAACAATAGTCCGTGGTTGGACTATAACTTGCAGGAGAAGCTGTTGTTTAGAGGGGGGCAGTTATGCATTCCTGATTGTTCAATGAGAGAAAATATCATTCAGGAGAAGCACAATGGAGGTCTAGCCAGACATTTCGATATAGACAAAACATTAGAGCAGCTCATCCATTTTTATTATTGGCCAAGAATGCGAAGGGATGTGTAGAGATTTGTGACCAGATCTAAAGTGTGTCAGTTGGCAAAAGGACACAGTCAAAATACGGGACTCTACACGCCATTGCCCATTCCGAGTAGATCATGGGACTCAGTCAGCTTGGACTTCATCTTGGGTCTACCAAGGATGCAACGGGGTTATGATTCGGTGATGGTAGTAGTAGACCAGTTTTCAAAGATGGCACATTTCATCCCTTGTAGAAAAACTAGCGATGGCACTCACGTGGCCCACTTGTTCTTTATAGAGATCGTCAGGCTACACGGTCTACCTAAGTCCATTCTTTCTGACAGGGATGTGAAGTTTACAGGGCACTTCTAGCGCACCTTGTGGAAGAAGGTGGACACATAGTTAAGTTTCAGCTCTGCTTATCAGGTGCAGACCGACGGGCAAGCAGAGGTGGTAAATAGGAGCTTGGGAAACCTGCTATGAAGTTTGATCAGTGAAAATTCACGAATGTGGGATCGAGTACTTACCCAGGTGAAGTTTACTTACAACGACTTGCCCAATCGTAGCACAAGTTACAGTCCTTTTCAGATCTTATATGGCATGCATCCTCGCAGAGTGCATCAGTTACGAGATCTAGGACAATAGGAAAGACATAGTGCTGATGGGGAAGATTTCGCCAAAGCAATGAATGATCTACATGAGCAGGTGAAAATGAAGTTGCAGGACAATAGTCAAAAGTATAAGCAGCGGGCAGATTTGAAACAACGAGAGGTACAGTTTAATGTGGGAGATGAAGTCCTCACGCATTTGCGCAAGGAACGCTTTCCTAGAGGTGCATACAACAAATTGAAGTACAAAAAGATAGGCCCCTGCAAAATTCTCTGGAAAATTTCAGTCAATGCTTATGAATTACAACTGCCACCAGGAATAAGCATTTCGCCCATCTTTAATGTGGCTAACCTATTTCCATACATTTCTGGTCCAGAGGAAGACAGTACAACACGACCTACACGAGACACACAACAAGAGAGTGAGTCTTGGATGAGACAAATGCCTTATGCTCAGCCCCTCGAGATCGAGAGGATCCTTGACACTCAGGTGGCTAAGCGAACTCGGCGGAAGGAATATCTGCAATATCTGGTCAAGTGGAAGAACCGTCCCATTGAGGATAGTTCGTGGCTTAATGCCAGACAGATAGAGAAAGGGGGTTATTCAGTCGAGAAGCTCATCTACTGAAGTCATGAATTTTTCTTACCCCGAGAGCCTGATGCAGGAGCATCCAGCTAAGGGCACCATGACTTGGTGTTGGTCTCAGCTAAGGAGGATAGGTTCAATGTCTTTTAGTTTCATTTATATTTACTGAATAAAATAGTGTCTAAAAACTAGTTTTTTATTTTTATTATTAGTTAAGGAATATTAGGAACAATACAATTAGGATAGTGTCATTATAGTTATGTTGTTCTGTCATTTTCTTAATCCATTTTACAACTATCTGTTCATAAAAAATATAATATTGTAAATCCTACAGTACAAGAAAACCCAACATAGTCATCAATTATGTAACTATAAAAGTAACTGAAGGGTAATCGAGAACAGTTCAAGTAACTGTCTCAATACAATACAAAAACCAATGTAAATCATTCTGGAGGGGTTCAATACATGAGAAGAGAAATACAATAAAACGAGTAATTTTTTCATTCGAATATATGAATCCATCTTAACAGTTTGTCCATGACATTCATTTACTTTCCTCTAGTCATTGAGTAAGCAAACTAAGTAAATACTATGCATTCTTATCTATTGTATTTTTGTTTCCTTTCTATAGAATAGAGAGAGCAAATGGAGAAACCAAACGAGCGTTCCCAGCACGGAGTCTGGCAAAAACCACAATGGAGTCCCAATGAACGAAAGCAAACAATAGTACGAGCAGTTCGAAATCAAACGAGAACGTAATCACTGAATAACGACCCCAAAACAAAGGTAAACGGACTACACAAATTTTTTTCCTGTTAATTCTTTTCATAACCAAAAATATTTGTATACATTCAACAGTCCTGAATACTTAGTTAAGAATAGAGGAAAAGATAATATGATATAAGAGAACCCTAAAAGTGAGGGTTTAGTCGGCCACTATAGAAAGGCAGACCATAATTAAAAGTGTTTAGGGCACAGTCGGAAATTTATATACAAAATTGAATCCCGGGTCGCACAACAGCAGAGAAAATCAAATGTAGGAGTACTGAGACTTTGCCCAGTAAACTGATAGAGACCACCTAACTAAAAATTGACAACAGTAGCAGAGAACGATCCTATCGGAGCCAAAGCCCGTAGAAATTTCGTTGACCATGCCTGGGAACAAACCCTCACGTGCACAAGCGAGCCAACGGAGCACTGTCAGTTACATGCACACCGAGTATAGCCAAGAAGTAACCAAAGAAAAAGAGAATTGAACGCACAGTTAAGAAAATCGTTTACCTGAAGAGCATTCACGTTGGAGGAGTGAAACCCCACTAAGCCACAGTCAATGGTGAAACCTTGCAGACCAAGGAGCGGACATTGTTAGTGCTGGAGAAAACTGAAGAGGGTAAGTGCTAGCATGAAAGAACAACTTACTTTGCCGGAACCGCGAAGCTGAGGAAGCCACCATGACTGTGACTTGTTAAGATACAGGATAGACAACCGTCAACCATAAGCTAATAATCAAGAAGATTGTAACTGATGAAACAATGGAACAGGGGAAGGTATAATCACCAAGTAAATGAAGACAACAATAATCCTCTCACACCAACAAAGAAACCTTCCATACAGTGCCCAGGTAACCAGGCGACGAAGTCACAAGAACAAGCGAAGATATCTCACCAATAGACAACAAAATCCATAGCTGGGCGCACACAGAACCCTGCTGCCAAACTCTAAACAGTCGTAACGCAAACTCTCACTGCAAGTCTAAACCCTCAGTGCAGCGAAAACGCAAATGGAAAATGAACAATTGACAAAGAACCAAGGGTTTTGGCAACAAACAAGAGCGGGAAAATAGTAACCAAGGCGAGTACAGCCAGCAAGCCATCATTGAATTTCGACACAAATGCTACCCAACAAATACCCATAACAGTCCTTTGTTTAGCACCTAATCAAATGTATTAATCCCCGAATTATTAGCTGATCATACAACTGTAGATTAAAGCGTTAGTTTATCATTGTTAAACATAATAAAATATAAGTTACGGGCTGGTCCCATCAATGAATGAAATCAGTTAAATCTCTCTAAATCTCAGACCATAAATTTTATCTTTTGTTTATGAAAATAGCTTCAAAATGGTTTCCTAGATTGTGTGAATGGATGGATGTGATGGAATAAATTTAATTATTTTAGTTTGTGAGGTTATTATGTTGAATTGTAATTTCTTTGTTACCCATTCTTTTCCACCACTTGGTCCACTAACAAGTGTAACTATAATGAAAGCTTGATTTGATTTTTTATAAAAGTATATTGAATACTTGAATGAGAAAAAGAAGTACCACCTCTATAAAAATGTATAGAGAAGATTATAATTCCCTAGGAGATTCACTGTTGTCCTTGACATAAAAATAGATTAACAACATGCTCATTTTTTTATTTTATTTTTAACATTTAGTGATTTTGTTTTCAATTTTATTTTTACACCTTAAGGTGTTCCTTTGGGATGAACTCCCCTCCTGTCTTCATTATCTTCCCTATGCTCATCTAATCTATTCCACCGTTGGATCCACTTCCTATGAACTGTTACCCAACTCCTTCATTTACGCAACCTTAACTAACTCACTCATTACTAGATGTATACTTTGTTTGGGTTTCGATAAAAAAAAATTGTTGTTAGGTGCCTACCGCTTCTTGCTACAATCACTTTTAATTATAAATACTTAAACTATTTTCATCGGATTTTTTCTAATGGTATGATTACATAGGGCCGATTAGGAACGACAATGATGTTTGAACAATGTTTCAAGTGAGCCTTACACCCTTTCTCCATGCATGCATGTAATTTTGTTTCACACTTGATAATTTGCCTCATGACCTTAGGTTTCAATATTAAATGAAACATTTTTGGTTTATTCATCTTCTTGTTCCAGGTTTTGGACAAAACCCCCTCTTCTTCCTTCCCTCTAGGTATTGTTGGAACTTGATACTCCGATCTTGGAGTTTTAGCTAGAGTCAATATGCTATCGTTTGTATTTGTTTCAAAGTTTATTCTATTAAAGGTTTTCGGGATGTTTTGGCCTTGAAATACCATTGCGACTATGATGAGAGTTAACTATTTTATTGTAGTGGAAGGCCAATGAATAGAAATGAAAACAAAATAAATGTTGTTTGGGGTGAGGTTAGCCACTGAAATAAAAGAATTGGTTAATAATCCTCTATCATGAGAGTGACAATCCTACCCCTGGAACATAGCTCTATAGGTTGTTATAGGCCTTGGTGTAGGCCCAAATTACCCACAGATTAAGAATTCTAAACTTATAAAATAACCTCAGATTTTAAATATACTTGAGAACTTATGGAAATAATATATTACGAGAAAAGAATATGTATGCACAAATTTTATGTGCTAATGAAAATTTCCTTGAAAATATAGTTGAGATCATTCAATACTAATTGAGTCCTGTAAGGACTATTACTCTTCCATTTACTGACAAAAAATAACAAAGCGACTACATAAAATAGTTAAGTGTGAAAGCAAAACAAGAAATAGTAAATCAAATTATCATATTTAGAAAAAACACATAAGAGTGACTATCCAAGATTCCATCTCTTAAATATTAGAATTAATCCTTACAGACCCAAAAGTATTAACCAAAACATTGAAGCATATACACTAACAAAGGAATAATATACCATGCACTGTTATTGGACAAGTAACAAATGTATTAAAAAAACGTTTCCATAATCCTTTGTAACATCTTGATAAGGAAATTATGAAATATACAAGCCATCGACTATGGTTATGATCAATAAATTGAAGTAATAACTTGCATTGTTCAAACAAAGGAAAAACCTAGATATTGTAGTCAAACCCTCTAGTGACGTTCTTTCATGGTGTAGTTAATATGAAAGTTGAGGCCTCGAGAAGCTAGGAATATCTAATTAAATAAGAATCCCTTTAAACTAGGAGGGTTAGTCTTGGTGAGGGATGTTAAAACCCTAGACCACAAAGGTTTCCCTGTCCAAATAGAGTATATGCCTAGAGACCTGAGAACAAAAACAAATAAGAAACTTTTGGAACCTGTTTAAGAGCCGAAGTGTTGTTTTTGTGAGATGTAACCAACATTGACGCCATAATCACGGTGCATGCCTACCAGGGGTAACCATTGAGAAGGGGCCCTTGTTAGAACACAATTAGAGGAAGAAAGAACTAGTATACAAAATAACTAACCCTAAGGGAGAAGGGTTACCTAAAATAAAAGACTTTTAGTCTTTGCCATGGCCCCAAAGACTACATAATAAAAGGATAAGTTAATTAGAGATCTGAAAGAAACTTTATGCAAAAGCGGCTAGCTGTAAAATAAAACCGATAAAATGAAGAGGATGAAACAATACCCTCTCGATATAGCCGTTTTGACCTCCATGCACGAGTCACCTTAGGCACGGGTTTCCTCTGCTTATTCAACTCCATTCGTGTTCTACAATTGCAGTTGGGGCTGCCATACGTAAGAACAAACTCTGAGATCTCCTACCTGAGAAAGAACCCCAACAAAGGAAATGAGTACTATGTAAGGGTTAAAAACAAAGAATTTGACAAGGTATAACATGTCATCTTTTACCTCAAGGATTTCTAGCGTTATGGGGGTTCGTTGAGCTTCAAAGCATATTAGGGTTGAGTTGTAAAACTCATTGACAAGGAGGAGCGTGCAACTTAGGGTCAGACAATGGGTAGAGGTGGAATAGTTACCTCAACCCCACAGGACTAGCTATCCATCATCTTATCAAACCCTAGGTCTGACCATTGTTGATCCGTGGACAACTAGTTGCACGAAGACCAAGGGAGTGTGACATAGTTGGCCTCCTTTTAGAGAGTTCTAAAAATAATGTAATAATCATTGTTTAAATCGGAAACATGATTTTTATTGTCCCATTATACGGCTTCTCCAAATTTTAAAATGGAAAAATCAACGGCCGTTCATAATAAAACGAGGTGGTATAGTATATCTGTTTCTTGGCCCAATAACATGCACACAAGGGACAAGTTCACATGATTTGTAAAGAAGAATTAAGTATTAAAATAACAGAGTCGAGCATTAAAATAACATTGGTAACATTAATACCATGGAGGCGTCAAAATCACCTAGTGGCAGAACCTCACCTAACTCATGAACTATTAACGTATCACTTTCGTATGTACATATATAGTATTGTTATGATGACACTCATTGTTAAATGTAGTACATATATAATATTATATTGACACTCATGGTTAAATATATTAACATTTAAGAAATGCAAATATTTCAACCTATTATTTTTTTAAAATTTTAAAAATGTTTATGTTAATTTCTAAAATTCAAAGAAAATTCATTAATTCATTTTCTCACAAAGATACATCTATTTACTCAATTCCAATATTAAGCTTTCCCCTTTAAGATTTTAAGATTCCTCTCATTTAAGATGGTCTAAAAATAATGAGGGATAAAATGCATTAAACTTATTAGTATTACATATTGAGAAAACATGTAAAAGTAAAATCTAATAATATGAGTAACATGGACTCGCAGCTAGAGTCCATTGTAAAGAATGAGAGGTTGGACATTAAATGTAGGCTTCAAATGATCTCCACATAACACATAACAATAATTTGATGTCTCAATGATTAAATAGATTCATATAAGATTTGTTTGATGTAGTCCTTTAAAATTTAGAGAAAGCATCTACAACTTGCAATTTATTACTTGATAACTTCTTATGAATTGGCAATGTAGTAGAAATTTGATGATGGGCAATATTATGTGAAATTTGTACTATTTTATTTCTAGGGCAACAAACCCTTATTATGGATGAGAAGTATGTTTATGATGTTGAGTTTCGCTTGACGTTGACTTTTTATTTTCTAAAAAATGTGGAATATTTCTCATAACTTCATATTGGAGTTTTATGTCATTCTCTTTCTGATAATGAGCTTGAAGTTTCAAGTTTGGATCAATTTCAATTTTTTGTGAATTTCATATGAAAAAGGTTTCGATAATCCATCAATTTTATTAGATTGCATGTAGAGAGTGGGATTGGATTTCATGGAGAGTTGCTTTCGACTGATTCAAAACTTTCTAGCCTAGACTTCAGTGAGAAGATTTGAGCTTATGAAATAGACAAAAACAATTTATAATCAACATGGTTCCGTTTATATTAGGGAATGAATTTTCCTCCACCTATGACTAATCCCTCCTTTGCTTATGCCAAATTGTTGGTTGTATAGCAGTTGACCTACACTGGAAATTGGTTTTTGTGTGCATGAAAAACGACAAGGTAAGCAAGTCATTGTTCTCTGAGAAATTCCCACATTTATTTTATGCATATGTAAATAGTTTCTTGATGCTTTGCAAGTGGGGTTGAGAGTTAAGAGTAACCACATTTATGGTACTCTAACAGACAAGAAAAAAGAGTAGGAAAACATGTTTTTATGAAATTTTGTTATTTTCTTTTTGGAAATGCTCATTAAAAGTATCAAGCTTGGTGACATGGAATCCTAATTTTCCCTCTTGGCTGGGGAGAGAGTCATTGGTAGTATCAGGAATAGAATAGAGATGTTAGTTGGGGCTTGAGTCTAGGTAGAGTAATACAATTAAAATGCATGAACAAGATTGTTCGTAGAATATGCACATAAGAGGTTACACAATTGCTTTTTTTGCACAAAGCGAGATATCCAGACTCATGATCTCCTCATCTTGACATCAACTTCTTTCTAAATTTGTCTAAAACTAGATGGCCCTTGATTAATGCAATGTGTTATAGATAAATTGAATGTTATTGTTCATTTCCTATTCAAAACCATGAACATAGTCCAACAAGATTCAAATGCACCACCACATCTTAAATTTCATCAAAACTAAGAAACTTATGTTTGAAGATAATTGTTTGACACCAAGAATTTTATAATGTGTACATTGGGGTAGCATTCATCATGAACAGAGTAGAGATGCTATTTTGGGCTTGAAACTATAGGTGGAGTAATACAATTTGAATGCATGAACAATATTGTTCATAAAAAAATCATAGACTGGGGTTGCATTCATCAAGAACATAGTAGAGATGTTATTTTGGGCTTTAGACTATAGGTGGAGTAATACAATTTGAATGCATGAACAATATTGTTCATAGAATATGCACAAAATGGGTGTCATAGTTACTTTCTTTAGCATAAAGCAAGAGATTCAAACTCTTGATCCCATGATCTTGAAATTAACTACTTTCTAAATTTCTTTAAAGCTAAACGACCCTTGATTAATGCAATGTGTTATGTGTTATAGATAAATTGGACCTTATTATTTATTTATTGTTCAAAACCATGTACACAATCCAACAAGATTCCAATGCACCAACACATCTTAAATTTCATCAAAACTAAAAAACTTGTGTATGAAGATAATTGTTTTACATCAAGAATTTTGTAATGTATATACTGTGATTGCATTCATCTTTAAGGCTATGCATAAATTGAGCCTACTAATAATTTGAGAGTAAGATGAAAGAGATGTTTCTGCAGGAGCATCAACAAAATTATATATATATATATATATATATATATATATATATATATATATATTTACTATATATATATATATATATATATATATATATATATATATATATATATATATATATATATATATATATATATATATATATAGATATATATGAAGTTGGATTCCTCATGTAATGATTTTAATTTTGTAATAATTAGTTGGACTCTAGAAATATTATCATTGAATATTATGGATTAGGCTAGAGAAGAAAAAATAGTCTTAGTTTTGATTTTTCAAAAATTGTTACTAAAATAATGGGCCTTATCCACTTATTATGGATCTTGATCTGATTTTAGATTTAGAATGGTTTTTATAAATTAGTATGTATGTGGAAAAATATAGAAATAAAAAACTATCTTATGTAATATTTTTTTTCAAGATATCATATTACTTGGGCTTTGATTGAGTATTGCAAATGAATGTACAATTCTTGTTGATTTGATGCATATTCCCAGCAAACATTTTGATGCTTTGTAAAATTTTGTGTGTGAGTGTGGGGGAGGTGTGGAGTATGAGTAAATGATCAATGATAATGAGGCTAATGTTATATTGTAAATATTTTGATCATAACTAATTTATATATGATATTTGAGTGTGATTGTTGTGTGGGTTTTTAAATTTTTGGATTAGAATTTGCAGGCAATTGGAGCTTGCATCATTTTTGGTATTAGAGCAGCAACAATAGTTATGGAAGATTGAAGAGGAGTAATAAGAGGAGAAACTCAGGGAGCACGAGTAGATAGACCCGCAACAAATGTGGCTTTGCAGGTAGAATTGCGAAGACTTCATGGGAGGATGGTAGCCATGGAAGTTGCACAAAAAACAGGAACTGAGATGGAAGATGTCAGTGATGTTGACGAAGAGGCTTTTAGTGAGGAAGAAGCAGAAGAGACACTACAGGATAAAATGTTGAAGATGTTTGCCAATATGTCTTCGAGGCAAAAAATGGAAGTACCATTATATGAAGGTAACTTGAATGTTGATGAGTTAATGGATTAGATACCTACATTAGATAAATACTTTGATTATGAGGATGTTGACAAGGATAAGCAAGTCAAGTATGCAGTGAATAGACTTAAATGGACATGCAACCCTATGGTGGGACGAGGTATAAGTTGAACAAAGGAGGAAAGGGAGAGCCAAAAGTAAAGATTGGGACAAGATGATGGCGAAACTTAAAGGTAAAATTTTACCTAGAGATTATCGTATTAATATTTTTAAGAAATTACAAAACGTTAAACAAAGGAACATGATTGTTAAAGAATACACTGAGGAATTTTACAAATTAAACATTAGGGATGAACATGTAGAAGAGAATGATGAAAAATTTGCAAGGTACATTACTAGTTTAAGGTTTGAGATTCAAGATGGAATTAGCTTGTTGACTTTGAAAATTGTGGAAGATGCATATCAGGTAGCTTTGATAGTAGAAGAGAAGATTGCCTAAAAACAAAAACTGAGGAGTAGAGAAAGAAGTCATGTAAAGGATAAAGGGCAAACTAGTAGACATGGATTTCAGTCTCCAAAGGAAGAAGAAGGAAGTTCTAGTAGTGAAACACCAAGATAAAGTGATTTCAGAGGAAGGAGATCGTTTTCCAGAGGAAAAGGTTGAGGAAGCGATTATCAACCTAGATGTTTCAATTGTGGACAATTAGGACACATGTCTTAGGAATGTCCTGAGCATAGATCAACAAGCAAATGGGGTGCTCATGTGACAAAGGCAAAGGAGGAGGATAGAGTTCAAGTTGTAGTTGTAAATGCTCCTGAGGAAGGTGAATCTTTTCTATTAAAAAGAGTGTTGATCCAAGCCAAAAAAGAGACCAAATGACTAGTTCAAAGGAGGAGTTTGTTCAGAACTATGTGTAAGTCCAAAGGTAAGTGCTACAAACTTGTGATTGATAGTGGTAGAATGGATAATCTAGTATTTATTGAAATGGTAGAAAAGTTAACCTTAAAGAATACAACAAATCCTACACCTTATTGTAGGTTTTAAACCTGTATAGAAATTACCTGCATATGAATTCTAAAAACAAAAAATAAACAATGGTAAGAGCATAAAACATAAAGCAAATATACATAGATATTTTCCCCTGGATCCCAAAACGGGACTACCAGAAATATTTTACATTATATTCCTTTCAATGTTACAATACATATATATACATGCTGAAGCATCCATAAACCCCAATCCATTAACCCTGTATTAGAACATAACTGTAGTTCCCTTGACCATATCTAAAAAACACCATCGACAAAAAACAATCATGCCCAAAACCTTGTGTGAAATCCATGCACAAAACCATAGGTATGTCCGCCCACCTAATATAGGGTACAAAAAAAAAATTCCGCGGGCGTTGCCCCGAATCTTGTGCAAGGGGGCTACTGCCCCCCTTCATACCCCCTGATAGGGGGGAAGCTACCCCCCCACCTCCCCCCCTGGTAACACCTGGTGCAACATAATGGGGGGGATGCCGCCCCCCTATGACTCCCCCGCGCGTGGGGTAGTCATGGAAAGAATATAACACAACCAAATATTCTCCCACTTGTTGTTTTCTTTCTAGAGGGGGCCACAAGAGAGCTTAGTCATTGATCCATCCCTGCAACACCCACTATTTCTCTACACCAAGCGAACTTATCAATGCTCACATAATTTATCAATGCATCTGCAGTATTGTTCAAAGTGTCCACCTTTACCAGCAACACCTTTTTGTCCTCAACCATATCCCTCACAAAGTGATACTGAAGATCAATGTGCTTTGTCTTTGAATGATAAGCATTGTTCTTTGTCAAGAAAATTTCACTTTGGTTGTCACATTCTATCCTTCTAGCTTGTTGTACAAACCCCATACTTGAACACAATCTCTACAACCAAACTGCTTCCTTGCTTGCATGAGTGGTTACCATGTATTCTACCTCTGTAGTTGAAAGTTCCACTACAAACTCTCTCTTGCTCATGCAACTGACTGCACCTCCAAATAGGTTAAACACATACCCACTTGTAGATATTCTCTGATCTAGATCTCCTACCCAGTCTACCTCAACAAAGCCATGGATGTCCAAAAATCTATCCAATCTTGGTCTTCCTTGGTAGCACAAACCATAATCACTAGTGCCACAAAAATACCCTAAAACCCGCTTCACTGTTGTCCAATGCTCCTTTCGTGATTTTGAAATAAACCCGCTCAATACCCCCAATGCATGTGCAATGTATGGTCTAGTACAAACCATTACATACATCAGGCTATCGACTGCACTTGCATATGGAACACATGACATGTCCTCTTCCTATTCTTGTGTCTTGGGACACTGTTCAACAGATAACTTTACACCTACAGGAATAGGAACCTTCACCTGTTTACTACCCTGCATATTAAACCTCTGCAATATTGTCTCGACATACTTCCTCTGGTTTAACCATAACTTTCTCTTTGCCTGATCTCTTTTAATTTCCATGCCCAAAATATAGTTTGCAACACCAAGATCTTTCATGTCGAATTTGGAGGACAATTGGGTCTTCAAATCCTGGATAATTTCTTTGTCATTTCCAACCATAAACATATCATCCACATACAAGACCAGATAAATAACATGGTCACCAATTAATTTAAAATAAACACAGTGATCTTCTTTTCTTCTGGTGAAGCCAAGTCCCTGTATAAATGTATCAAATTTCTGATACCACATCCTTGGGACTGTTTTAACCCATACAGAGACTTTTTTAACTTGCACACCAACTTTTTCTTACCCTTCACGCAAAGCCTTCAGGTTGCTTCATGTAGATCTCTTCTTCCAGATCCCTGTGAAGAAATTTTGTCTTCACATGCATTTGTTCAACCTCAAAATCAAAAGCAGTAGCAACAGATAAAAGTAATCTAATAGAAGCTACCTTGGAAATAGGAGAAAAAATATCACCAAAATCAATTCCTGACACCTGGGAGTAACCTTTTTCTACCAACTGAGCTTTGTATTTCTCCAACTTTCCTTATGCATTCATCTTCTTCTTAAACACCCATTTGCTGCCAATGGGTTTCACTCAAGAAGACAATTCCACCAAATCCTAAGCCTCATTTTTGTGCAAAGATGCCATTTCATCAACCATGGCCTCTTTCCAAAGTTTTCCATCCTCTGAATCTACAGTTATGGGATTATCATCAGTAATAGATAAAGAAAAATTTGAATAGAAAGCAGATGGACTATACCTTTCTGGCTTGCTTCTTTCTTGAACTGATCTTCTCACAGCCAGAGTTTGTAGCTCTTCATCTTTTGATTCCTCTTTTGCCGTATTGTATGATTCTTCCTCCTTTAGCTCAAACTCTATCTTCTCAAGTTCCTTTGGTAGGACTTCATGTTTAATAACATCTTTCACCTCTCTAAACACCACATCTTAGCTATACACAACCTTCCTTGTTTCTGGGTTCCAAATATTATAACCTTTTAAACCATCCTTATACCAAATAAAGATGCACCATTCAGATTTACTATCCAACTTTGTTCTTTTCTCCTTTGGAACAAGTACATATGCATCACATCCAAATACCCTCAGATGTGAAAGAGAAGTTTTCTTACTAGTCCATACCTCTTGTGGAGTCTTATCCTCCCACGCTGATGAAGGTGATGTTTTGACCAGGTAACATGTAGTCTCCACCACCTCTGTCCATAATTCTTGTCCTAACCCGACACCACTGAGCATGCTTCTTTCCATTTCCATCAACGTCTTGTTCATTCTTTCTGCAACTCCATTTTTCTCAGGTGTGTATGGAGTAGTCTTCTGCCGTGCTATACCACACTTGTTACAGAACTCTTCAAATTCCTTCTTGCAAAACTCTCCATCGTTATCTACCCTTAACACCTTTATCTCTTCTCTATTTGGTTTTCAACTAGAGCCTTAAATTCTTTAAACTTGTCAAAGACTTTCAGATTTCTTCTCGAGGAAATATATCCATGTATTCCTTGAGAAGTCATCTATAAATGATACATATTACAAATAGTTTCCCAGTGATGGAACTGACACAGGTCCAAACACATCACTGTGCACAAGCTATAATATCTGTTTCTCCCTCTTACCACTAGAGGGGAAACTCACTCGATTCTACTTCCCATATACATAAATTCCACAGAAATCAAAATCCAAAGAGTAATTAGACATACCTTCTATCATACCATTACCATGAAGTATTCGAAGGCCCTTCTCTCCAATATATCCAAGCCTTTGATTCCATAGCATGGTCTTTTCCCCAGACACCACTAGATTTTTTGCTCCACTTTCAAGAACTACAAAATTGTTGCATCCATCCATAAAAGTTCTACCTTAAATCTTTTACAGAGTTCCAATCTGAACTCCCCACATCAATACCAGTGCTCCCCAAACCATCTTGCAGGTATCTTTCTCGAACACTGTTTTTACACCCGCATCTACAGCTTGCTTACAAAAATTAGATTTCTAGTCAATTCTGGAATATGTAGAACACCCATAATTGTTCTAATCCTTCAACCTTGGAAACTTCAACTTGACATTTCTGCGACCGAAAATTCTAGCCTTCCTGTTATCCCCTAAGAAGACATCACCACCATCATATTTTTCATACTCGTAGAACCACTCCCTGTGGGGAGTGAAGTGAAAGGATGCACCTAAGTCAATCAACCATGCCTCATGATTTACATGTGTAATTGAAGAAGAAGCCAAGTACACATCCCCACCTTCATTTGAGGTGGTTTTCGCCTCTGTAAAAGAGGCATCATTAGATCCCTTTCCTTTCTCAGTAGCTTTAGATTTACAGTCCCTTTTGAAGTTCCCTTCCTTTCCACATTTCCAACACACCTTTATAGGTTTTCTTGGAGATTTAAATCTCCCACTCAAGGAATTATTTTTGTTTCTGTTCTGGGATTGTCCTTGTATAGGCAAGGCATCACCATTCCGACCCTCCATATTTTTTCGTCTCATCTCCTCCGACAACAAGGATGAGACTGTTTCATCAAATTGCAAGGTAGTTGCATTGCTACCTATTGCAAAAACTAGACTATCCCATGAATCTGGTAGAGAACACAACAAACTAATGCACTTATCTTCATATGAAATTTTAATATCAACAGATAAGAATTGGCTTGCCACAATATTAAATGTGTTCAGATGCTCTATCACCGAGTCTCCATATTTCATCCTCAGGTCATACAACTTTTTCCATAGGAACAATTTATTCACCAGAGATTTAGATTGGTACGAATTCCCTAACTTCTTCCACAAAGCCTTCACTGAAGCTTCCCCTGATACATTCAGCAATACTGAATCTGAGGCACACAATCGTATTGTGCTCTTTTCCTTCTGATCCAATTTCACCCAATCTTCAACTGAAATTGCTGTTGATTTAGTACCCAAATCTACTGCGATCCACTGATATTTATCCACCAGCATATCCTCCACCCTAAGTTTCCACAACTTAAAACTCTGACCATTAAATTTCTTGATCTCTATCTTTCCATTTCTCGTCATCTTCTTTCTCCACAAGAATCGATCCTGTAGATCTCCCATTGAATAGTGTCTACCACAGGCCCGAGAAAAAGCCCCTTAGTAGCAAAGGCATCCCCTTGAAGTCAAAACCTGGCTTTGATACCAAATGTAGGTTTTAACCCCGTACAAAAATTACTTGCATACAAATTCTAAAACAGAAAATAAACTATGGCGAGAGCATAAAACATAAAACATATATACACAAATTTTTTCCCTTGGATCCAAAAGCAGGGACTACTAGATTGATTTTTCATTATATTCCTATCAATGTTACAATACACATACATACATGTTGAAGCATCCATAAACCCCAATCCATTAACCCTGTATTAGAACATAACCATAGTTCCCTTAAACAGATCTACAAAATACCATGGACAGAAAACCATCGTGACCAAAACCATGTGAAAAATCCATGCACAAAACCATAGGTAGGTCCGCCCACCTAATATAGGGTCCAAATTTTTTTTCCTGAGGCACTACCCAGAACCCCGTGCAAGGGGTCTACAACCCCCGGTAGCACTTGACGCAATGTACAGGGGGGGTGGCCTCCCCCCGCAATGTAAGGTAGAATTTCAAATTGGAAGTTATAAAGATGAAATTGTGTGTGATGTCTTGCCAATGGATGTCTTCCATATTCTGCTAGGAAGGCCTTGGAAATATGACAGGGACGAAACACATAATGGAACCAAAACACCTATAGTTTTGAGAAAGATGGGAAATAACATACACTTCTACCATTAAAGGATGCAAGCAGTAATCGAGTGTTAATGCTCGATAATAAAGAATTTTTGAAGGATGAAGTAGAATGTGAGGAATGTGAACCAATAATTGAGGTAAATCACTTGTTCTCATAAAAGCAAGATATGTTCAATGAATACTGGAATATGATAAACAATGAAATATTTATGGTAGAAAATAGAAATCAAACAAGAATATCCATGGCAAAAATGGTTATGAATGACAAGATTTTAATAAATGAAGAACAAAATAATGTTAAGGAGAAGGATGCTTTGGAAACCAGTGACAAGTTAATGTTTGAAAAACTCCAAATTTGAGATGAAGATAATCATAATGGAGGACTTTTTGGACAAGAAATGGAAGCAGTCAACAGAACAAGTACCTAGGGAACCATAAAGAAAAATTTTCAAATTAATTCTGACATGTTTGTTTCATGCATAGGAGAGATGGTTTCAATTGTACAAGTTCGGGTCCTTCCAAAGAAGTTCCAGAGGGAATTGGTCAAAAGGATTGAGAGAGCTAATTTTCCAAGAGCATACCAAAATAGACTTCATTTGTTTAATGGAGAACCTTAGGATGCCAGAGGAAATTTAAGTCATCATGAAAGATTTCAACCAAAGACAAGTTACAAGAAAGGATTAAATATCTCCTGGATAGGAGTCCAGGAATATTTTGTTCTTCAGGAGTCTGGTGCAGGAGCATCAACAAACTTTTATAAAATTTATTTTATATTATTATTTTTTTGAGGAAGTTGGATTCCTCATGTAATGATTTTAATTTTGTAATAATTAGTTGGACTCTGGAAACATTATCATTGAATATTATGGATTAGGCTAGAGAAAAAGAGGAAAAAAAAGTAGTATTAGTTTTGATTTTTCCAAATTAGTTACTAAAATAATGGGTCTTATGCACTTATTATGGATCTTGATCCTATTTTAGATTTAGAATGATTTTTATAAATTAGTAAGTATGTGGAGAACTAGAGAAAGAAAAAACTATCTTATGTATCTATTTTTTTCAAGATATCATATTACTTGGGTTTTGGTGTAGTATTGCAAATAATGTACATGCAACGTACTTGTTGATTTGATGCATATTCCAAGCAACCATTTTGATGCTCTGTAAATTTGTGTGTGAGTGTGGGAGAGGTGGAGAATGAGTAAATGGCCAATGATAATGAGGCCAGTATTATATTGATATATTTTGATCTTAATTGAATTATATCTAAGTATTGAGTGTGATTGTTGTGTGGGTTTTTAAATTTGTGGATTAGAATTTGCAGGCAGTTGCAACTTGCATTAGAAGTGATGAGCAGCAAAACAAGTATAGTAATAAAAATCTAACACAACACACTTCCTTTACTTGAATAGTTCCAAGAAGCATGATTTCATGTGGTACAAAAAGTGATTTAAAAATCATTCTTACACATTGGCCACTTACTCAACACCTAGAAGTGCTAGGCTTTTTTTGAACTTTATAGATTTATAAAATGTATATGGATCATATCGTCGATCCTTTCTAAGTGATAATGTAATTCCTACTTGTCGAAGTAGTTCCATTAACATGAGGGAAGGAATAAACCCTTCATGATTTGTCTTTATGTTTTTAAAGGTAGAGTATTTTTGTCAATTAATATAAGAAACTTTTTTGAATTCAAATATGGAGATTAATTTAACAATAGCATATGTTAACATTTGAACTTCCAATTTCCCATCATTGAGATATCTAAATTTTTAATTCTTCATTTAAATCTTCATGGGATAAAGGAAAGAAAGAGATCCCAATTATAAAAGGTTACCTAGTGGAAACAACATTAAGATTTATCTTTCACTCAAATTGGGCTCCATTTATATCACATAACATATCACATCACTCTTCATCTATGCTCTTTTTTCATATGCTAATGACTTACAACATTTGGTGCAATTTCTAGTATTATATGATACAAATACATACACATCTTGTCTAACTACATAAACAACACCTTTATACATCACCCTTAAATCCAATCTAACTATTAAAATAAAAAAACCTCAAAAAATATTTATTTATTTATTTAAAGATTGAATAACCAATTAAAAAAAAACTATGTTTATCATCCAAAATGTAATAAATGAAATGAAATGATATTTTAACATCCACGAGACTAAAAATAGTCTATGGGACCATTAATTCCCGACTTTTCACCTTTTGCAATTCAATCATTTTCTTATTCAAATTTATGATGAGTTGGCCCAACCTTCCAAAAATCCACTCGTTGAAAAGATAATGCCAAGAATCCAATGCTAACATATTGCCATAACTTTCTCTGATGTCTTTGAATGCATCACATTCCAAAATGAAAAGTTTTTCCAGTTCCACTGCCCCAGACGTTCAAAATGTACACACCCATTCTTCCCAAGCTTCTTTAGGCGTTTTCCACCGTCTTGTTTCACCGATTTTTTCCCTCTATAGAATGCTAGCTCCAATGAAATATTTTTGTTGTAGATTACACATAGGGTTGAATTCCTCAATGTAGTACTTCTTCTTTCTACCCAACTCTTTTCCCCATACCCATTTAAAAAACTTCTCCATAAAAAAATTCTTTAGATCCTTGCTATTTGTGGGACATGCATTGAGGTAGATATTCCATTTTTGCATCCATGTGTAGTTTTGTTTCATCCATGTTTTCTTTCTTTCACTCATGCCTTCATTGAAGATAACATTAGCTCATCTACCTACTCCGATTTGCTCAATTCTTTTTAGATATCTTATGAGCCGCACTATAGCAATTGCTTCGATCGGAGTTGCTCATGTTTCACTCAACATTATCTCATAAGGTACCCAAATTTTTATTTTGAACTTGCTCATGATCAAATATTTCTGGATTTTCTCATTGTTTCAATTTTGAGACGGGGGTGCTGCTAGCCCAGAGTCCACACCCATATAGCATCAATAGACAAACTAGGAGTCCAAAAAGTGCTTTAGTCGTTTTCCAATCCCATAACTCTGCCTCTCTACATCTGTTTTGAAGAGCATATAATGATTTCCACCCTCCTAAAATTCTCTTCTTTCTATAGTCCTCCCAATTAAGTTTTTTGTTGAAATCAATCACGAGGTACTTGTACTCATTTACTTCTTCAAGAATGTTTCCTTCAAAGAAGAATGCATGTTGGCTCTACTTCCTTTTATTAGAGAAAATCATTATTTTGGTCTTGCTAGTATTGACTTGCATCCCCGCTGCTCTACAAAGTGCTCAAGGGCATATAGGTGCATTTCCAATCCATGGGCCAATTTAGAAATCAATATAATATCATCATCATATAAAAGAAGCTTGATCACAAACTCCCCCAACTGAACACCATCTCCACCTTGAAAATTTAGCTACTCTTCCAATTTATCAATATATAAACCAAAAAGAGTAGGGGATAGAGGGCAACCTTTCTTGAATCCAATGTCACTTCTAAAGCTTTCTAAAATACCTAATGAGGTTCAAATTTTGACTTTCACCTCTTCATAAAGTCTATGGACAACGACTCTATAATGCAAAGGAATTTCAAGTTCTTCCATTCTACGCCACAACTTATCTCTAGGAACTATGTCAAATGCCTTTTTGAAGTCAACGAAGTAGCAAAATAGTTCTTCTTTGCCCTCCCAAACCTTTTCAACAATGTGTCTCAAAGTGATACCATGATCCACTGTAGAATTCTTTGGCCTAAAACCTGCTTGTCCTCTTGCCCTCTTTTCTTTTACTTCCACCCACTTACTAATTTTATTTTCTACCATGCTGCTGAAAATCTTTGCAAACAAAGGATTGATCATAATGGTTCTATAGTTGGAAGGATTATTAATGTCTTCAATTTTAAAAAGGGGTATTGCTAGGTTAGTTGTCTAGTCTCTTGGGAATCCTTGTTGAATGATGTTGTGGAATATTTCTATGATGTGTGGTACAAGAGTGTTCATTCCCCATTATAGATACTCTGCTTGAAGTTCAACCAAGTCCTTTACCTTTCCTGTTTTCATCTTCTTAATTCCAATCTCCACCTCCTAAAACGTGAAGAGCTTTGTAGTTGTGTTGATCCTAGGGGGAGGCTCTGCCTCTGATTCTTTTTCAAAGAGTTGCTTTTCATATTCAAACCATTGATTGGCTATAATATTATTTTCGATTTTCTTCTTCCTTTGTTGAAATTCCCACCATAAAAGCTTTGGGTAATCTTGCTTAGATATATTATCTCTTCTCGCCTTGTTTGCATGAACTCATCTTTTTTCCTTTTTAGTACCTTCTTATATAACTTTACATTCATCTTCTCCTTGCCTGCCTTTTTCAAGGTTCTCCTTGCCATTTTGCATTCCTCATCAAACCAAGCATTTATAGGAAACCAATTTGATTTTTATTTCCTATTTTTTGCTCTTTTTCACTTCTCAAGTGCACTTTGAAATATATTTGTTAGCTCATGATTGTTGAAGCTTTTGAAACCAATTTTTTCCTTCTGAATTAATATTTCTAACATTGTCTTGAAGATAATACAATTTTATTGTGTTAGAAGAATTTTTCCCCTTGATAGTGATTGTCGAGAGCATTGGTTTTCCTCCTATGCTACCTTTATTTTAACCATGATAACTTTATATAAATTGGGTTGTGGTATGATTTTAAGTCCCAAATATGCTCTCCAATCTTAACTTCATTTATCTTTTCTATCAAGCTTTGTGAACATATCACATAGTCAACCACACTTGCCCCATTGTATGCATTGCAAGTGAAGTTCCCATACCTTTTCCATCTATCTAGACCATTGCAAATTATTAAGTTCAAACCCCCACATACTGTAAGCAACTCCTCTCCAAAATGATTGCTAACTTTGTCATCTTCTGAACACCTCACCCATTTGGGATTCTCCTCTTTAGTGAACCAAATAGGATTTTGGTCCTCTTTACAACAAATAATACTAGCTTGATTATTTGTTGTTCTAGCATTGAAATATCCCACTAAAAGAACTTCTCCCTACCGAGAGTACACAACAATATCTTTTTTTAAATTTACATACATATCCTTGTTGTCTAGCCCCTTATTTTTGTAAGTTTTTGAGACTTGAGGGGCAAAATAACATGCTGGAATTCTTATGTGATTCTCATTCTTTAATATTTTGAACCATAAATATTGTTTATTTGCATGTTCTTTAATTAACTGAATGTGATGACCTTCTTTTTCTTTCACTAAAACTAATATTCTCCCATACCCTTTGCCATTTTCTGTTACCTTGTTCCAAATTGTTAACTTCAAATAACCGTCAAACATAAGGGTTTTGCAACCATCATGTTCATGAGTTTCTGAGACAAATTATGTCTCTACCTTCCACAATAGGCCCTAACCCAGGTCCCCTCCTCTAAGGGTAACCTCTACAATTCCAACAAACTAAACTTAGGTAGACCTGGGTATGATTTGACTGCTATGCAGTTTGGCACATAAGACTCAAATTTGAGTCTTCACCCCTTTTCATCCATGTCGATCTTGTTGTTTTCCTCCTTATTATCGAATTCTCTATTTTTTGTTTACCACCAACTTGCTGCCTTGTTTTGCCCGGAGGCCCAAATACTTCAATAACTGCTTTACCATTGTACAACCATGCCCTTTTCCCTTCATTTCTTATTGCTCTAATTTTTCTCCACTTCTTCCCTTCGCTCCTCTTATTATTTACTGGTTAAATCTTCATCTAAGAAAAAGTGTAAATCTTTGAAGAATTTCTTTTTCTCAAAAACTAATGTTTTAAACATAATAATATTTAAAATAAAAATCTTAACCTTACAACATTTTCAAAAGGCCCCAAGGGTTAGCCCAACTGGTCAAGTCGTGCCTCGCTAAAATAGGAGGTCACAGGGTCGATTCTACCCGAAAGCCCTTGGGGTTAGGTCTGTGATGGCCGATTGGTGTGATCCTAGAGATCAGCCCTAGTAATTTCGTGAACGTAGCATGCACCCCTTGACCACGGATGTACGTGAACCACCAGGAAAAAAAAAAAAAAAAAACATTTTCAAAACAACCAGTATATTTATAATAACTACCCCTGAACCACTACTAAGTTGATAATAACTAACACTAAAAAAATTTCATCTAAAAATTATCTAAATTTTATTTTTTCACATGTCTTTTAATAATTTTATATATAAAAATATCCAACTTCCAGAACGTGAAGAAAAAAAGGACAATAATCAGATCATAACAATAATAAAATAGAGAAAAATATATAAATTTTGTCGACTATAATGTCCCATGCTAGACAAATATAGCAATAAGAAGGACCAATCTTGAAAGAGACATAGCAGTTGCATCAAAACACTAAGGTTGCGGATATTTTATTTGCATTGACTCATATAAATACACCTTATGGTGGGGGTATTGTTCTTGTATTTATATTTCAAAATTAATTATGCACTTGATTGACGTATACACATTGAATATTCACCATGTATTATATTTTGTGCCGCGTGCGTTGAAAGCGGTGTTCTCGACCGCCACTTCCTTCCTCACCACGTGTGTCGATAACACTGTAGAATGTTGACATATTATTAAACTTTAATTGCCGTCTAAATTCACGATTTTAATAGATTTTTGAACTATTGAAAGTATACAATTATGAAAGTTTATAGGTTAAAGCATCACTTTTGCCATTAATTTTATTTTATAAGAGAATTGTTTTTCCAAATAATATTAACCAGATGAAAAAGCAATTTGTTTCATAGGTTATATTTAAATTCATGGATATTAAACTATTTTTTTTAATATACTTATATTTCTTTAAAATTTGAATGAACTCCAAAAATAATTGACAAAATTGTTTCATTATATTACAAATTAATTAAGTAAATTGTCATATGTACATCTTATGCAGGAGCATCTAGCTGACAGGGTAAAGACAAAAGTGAGGGAATATGGTTTCTGAAGAGGACAGAGAGATTGATTCATTTAGTGGGAAACATACTTGTTTTTTTGTTCTTTCCTTTTCTTTTATCAAGTTACTTAAAGATTACTGTAATAAGTTGTAATTAAGAGTAGTAATAATTAGATTAGAGTCATTGTTTTCAAACAGTTAAGTTACTGTTGTAAAAGGGCATGAAAAGAAAATGTACTAGAAATCAGACAAAGTTCCATATGGAAAATAACTGCTGTAACTAATTGAACAAACTGAACAAACTAACAACAGTTAGAGCAGTTTGTAACAGTGCTATTAAATAGTGAAACAAAGCACAATACAGGGGTTCGGACTGAGAGAGAAGTATTGAGAAAAAATATACAAATTTTCTGTGCACATATCCTCATAGCGTCATATTCATTTCTAAGTATTTTTATATTGAATTACTGTGTGAATGTCATAAATGCATCGTCACAGAATTTAAATAAACAAGGGAGACATCCGAATGCAGAGTTCGTTAAATTCATAGAAGGAGTAACAACGCTCATCTACAGGCAACACCAACAGAGTAACCAAACACGCAACCAGGAATCATCCATACAATTTTCTATATACGAAAAATCAGAGTTTGCCATTACAGTGAAGAGAACAACCACAATAAAACCCAGGTATGCGAATTTTAAAAGCATAACAAAAAAAATTCAATTCCAGATAGTTCATATACAGTCATTGCAGGTTATTGTCCATTTACATTTGGTGTTTAAAAACTTAAGAACGAACCAGTTCACGGATTTGGGAACTGTAATCATTATCAACATAAATTGAAACCCCATAAATTCCCAAACCCACTCCTACGACTCGACAGAGACGCTATACAACAACAGAACCAAACATAAACAGTGGCTCGAGGCCAACAACCATACCAAACCATATGCCGAAAGACTCAGGCAAACAAACTACAAGAAAATAGAACAATGCTACCCGGAATTCCCTCAGAATAGTCGGAGGTCCAAGCACCGAAACCCTCGGTCGCTCCACCTGCAAGAGGAACCAAAGGACAAGATTCAAAATACAGTGGAAGGAAAATATAAGAATTCAAAACAAATTTTATTTTGAACAAGCCGAAAACTATATTGGGTTCCGCTTACCTACCAGAGGAGCCGCGACCACCACAACCTTAGATTGTCTTCCTGCTCACAAGGAGCCGAAGACGTTAGAACCAAAAAGAGGAACATGTAAAACAAAATAGCAGAGAAGGAAAGCTTACTAGTCACATTGGCGGAGGAATTGACAAAGAACAACACCATTGGTTTGCCGAGACCGTGCATGAGCCGAACCAGTGTTGTAGAACGAGACCGGGAACCACATTCTCATAAACCAACACACAGAGGTAACAATAGTGAAAACCCAGATAACAAATCGAGCAGAGGACGCACAGAGGCAGAGACCCATAAAAAAATCGACAATAGAAAACTCAGGAACAGTCTAGACACAAGCAGAGAGACAAACCTTACCAGGTTTCCATAGTTCCATAGACAACTGAGACACTTCCACAACATATTTCGAACAAATGGAGCTGTGAAGACCGTCGTAAGCATGCAGCTCAATAGACTCGGAGGAACAGAATCCCGGACCAACTAAAAGAACCCACATCAAAACTTGCAGACTACCAACTCGTATCATAGAGAACCAGGAGGACGAGCTTCAAACAAATACGAAGCATCACAAAAGAAAATCACAGTGAAATCACCAAGTCACCGAGAGCTCGTAGACAGAGGAACCGGAGGTAATACAAAACCAAATGAACGCAAGGGTGGCGAAAACCCTATACCAAGGCAGGGTTTAGAATTCCAACACAGTACAGGTGTCTGCTCCACATACAACCAACGTACCATACCGTAAAACCTATTAATTGAGCCCAGATTGAAAATCAAGTTATATCTATCTGAAAGCTGGTTAACATAAATATCAACTGACAGTACAACATCAAGTGGAAAGGAGCGACGGCGAGACCACTTGGGTTGGCCCCATCAAGTGGTATCAGAGCAGGAAATTAAAAAAAAAAGAGATGGAAGTTCAAAGACGGGGACGTGGAAGAGGTGTGCGTAGAGGAGTAGACGAGGGCTTGAGAGAAGAGTTGAGAGTCCTTACTGCTCGCTTAGAAGCAGTAGAGGCAAGAAGAAGAAGAGACCCAGAACTTGGGGATGATAGTGAAGAAGAAGCAACAATTGCTACGGAAGGATTAGAGGAAGAAACCCCGGAGATAAAATTGTTGAGATCAGTACTGTTAGCCAGCAACAAACCCAAACCTGAGATCCCTAACTACGATGGTAGTCTATCCGTAGATGTTCTGCTGGATTGGGTAAGTGAGTTAGATAAGTATTTTGAAAACGAAGAGATCAGTGAGGACAAAAGAGTTAGATTTGTTGCAACCAAGTTAAAAGGACATGCTGCTTTATGGTGGGATAGTGTCCAAGCGGACAGGAAGAGGATGAACAAGCTACCGATAAAGAAGTGGCCAAGAATGGTGGCAAAACTGAAGGGTAGGTTTTTTCCTAAATACTATGAGGTCGAACTTTATCAACGAGTGCAGAATTTAAGGTAGAAAGGTATGACCGTAAAAGAATACACAGAGGAGTTTTATCGTGTAAATTTGTGGGCTGGTTATACTGATGATACTCCAGAGAAGACAGCGAGGTATGTTAATGGCTTGAGGATGGAAATACTGGATGAGATCAATATTCTCTCTCCATGAAATATAAAAGAAGCCTTTCAGAGTGCTGTAAAGGCTGAAGAAAAAATTAACAGGAAACAAAACAATAGGAGAGGACGAGGAAATGGCAGAGGACGAGGACATTCCTAGGGCAGAGGAAGAACTGCTACTAACAGCGAGGAAGGCAGCAGCTCCAGAGCTTCAGGGTAGCAGAGAAGGGAGATAGCACTAGAGGAGGTCGGCCATATCAGCGGGGAAGAGGAAATGGTCGCGGAAGAGGGACTAATGTCCAGTGCTACAGGTGCCATAAGTGGGGGCATAGATCCTTCGAATGCCCGTAAGTCGAGCATGCTGGCCAGAGGGGAGCATTTGTTGCGTAGCCTGAGGAAGCTGAAGCACAGCCCCGGGAAGTAGAAAATGTGGCAGAAATAGGAGAGGCATTAGTTTTAAACAAAGTGTTGTTGAAGCGAGCAAAGGAGATGGCTGAGCAGAACCAGTGGAAGGCACTGTTCCGAACAATTTGCAAATCACATGGTAAGTGTTGTAAATTAATCATAGACAGCGGGAGTGCAGATAACTTAGTTGCAACTGAGATGGTGGAAAAACTGGGATTGAAGCGGCTTAAACATCCCACACCTTACAAGGTGTCGTGGCTATAGAAAGGCCACCAATTATTAGTTGATGAACAATGTGAGGTTGAATTTCACATTGGCAAATACCAAGACAAAGTTGTCTGTGATATTATGCCAATGGACGTATGCCATATACTGCTAGGGAGACCGTGGCAGTATGACCGAAAGGTGACACATGATGGGAAAACGAATTGTTACAAATTTGTGAAAGATGGAGTCAAACATACGCTTGTACCCATCAAGGAGGAGGATGCAGCAGAATCAAGTGGAACGAAAGCATTGTTAATAGGAGGAAAATAGTTTGTTAAGCAGATTAAAGAAAACGAGGTGAATTATGCGGTTGTAAGGAGGACAAAAGCAGTGTCATTGAACACAGAAAAGTCAGAATTGCCTACAGAGATTCAAAAGCTGTTGAAAGAATTTAAGGACATTGTGGTCAATGATTTACCAGATAAGTTGCCTCCCAGAAGGAGCATTAGCCATCATATCGATTTCATACTTGGAGCAAGTCTACCGAATAAGGCAGCATATAGAATGAGCCCGAAAGACAATGAAGAGATTCGTAAACAGGTGCAAGAGTTGCTGGATAAGGGACTGATCAAAGAAAGTTTGAGCCCTTGTGTGGTACCAACAATACTCGCACCTAAGAAGGGAGGAGAATGGCGGATGTGTACGGATTCACGAGCCATCAATAAAATCACTATTCAGTACAGATTTCCCCTACCCATAATGGATGACATGATGGATTGTCTCAGCGGAGCAACCTACTTTACAAAGATTGATCTGAAGAGTGGATATCATCAGATCAAGATCAGAGAGGGAGATGAATGGAAAACAGCCTTCAAAACCAATGAAGGGCTGTACGAGTGGCTAGTCATGTCGTTTGATTTGAGCAACGCTCCTAGTAATTTTATGAGGTTGATGAATGAAATGTTAAAAGAATTTATTGGAAAGTTTGTGATAGTTTTTCTTGACGATATTTTAATTTTCAGCAAAACGAAGGGAGAACACCTTTAACATGTTCAAAGAGTGTTAGAGAAATTACAGCAGAACAAACTGCTGATAAACTTAAAAAAATGTACTTTCCTACAGAAGGAACTGGTTTACTTGGGGTTTGTAGTCGCAAAAAATGAATTGAAGATGGATCCAGAAAAGATCGCAGCAATCATCAACTGGCCATCACCCAAGAGCTTGTTTGAGGTATGTAGCTTTCACGGATTGGCAAGTTTTTATCGGAAGTTTATTAGAAATTTCAGCGAAATCTGTGCACCAATGCTAGACACCATCAAGAAGGCCAGTCAACCTTTTTGTTGGACCAGTGCAGCAGAGGACAGCTTTCAGCTTTTGAAACGAAAGATTACAGAGAGACCAATCTTGAGACTACCCGACTTCAACAAAAATTTTCAGGTTCAATGTGACGCAAGTGGGACAGCTATTGGCACTGTGCTTAGTCAGGAAGATAGACCAGTGGCATTATTTAGTGAGAAATTAAATGAAAGCAGGCGGAAATACTCCTCGTATGACAAGGAATTTTATGCTGTGGTCCAAGCTTTAAAGCATTGGAGACACTACCTGCTGGGCAACAAGTTTGTATTATTTTTTGATAATTCAGCGTTACAATATGTAATGCAACAACACAAGTTGAACCATAAGCATGCCAAATGGGTAGAGTACTTGCAGAGTTTCACCTTCATGCTAAAGCACATTAGCGGGCAAGCCAATAAAGTGGTAGATGCCTTGAGTAGAAGAGCTTTGCTCTTACTGGAAAGCAGAATACAGGTGATGGGATTCGAACATCTAAAGGATTTGTACCAGACCGACACAGACTTCAAGGAAGCCTTTGAAGCATGCCAAAGTCCCGTGTTGAGGAATACAAGTCCATGGTTGGACTACAATTTGTAGGAAGGACTATTATTTAGAGGTGGACAGTTATGTATCCCGGACTCTTCGATGAGAGAAAATATTGTACGGGAGAAACATAGTGGTGGTCTAGCCGGTCATTTTGGCATAGACAAAACTTTGGAACAGCTCGAACACTTTTATTACTGGCCCAGAATGCGCAGGGATATCCAATGATATGTGAACAGGTGTAAATTTTGTCAACTGGCAAAAGGACATAGTCAGAATACCGGAATTTACATGCCACTACCTGTTCCGAGCAGGCCATGGGACTCAGTCAGCATTGACTTTGTCTTGGGACTGCCTAGAACGCAGCGGGGGTATGACTCAGTGATGGTGG
The DNA here is from genome assembly GCA_000404065.3 of Pinus taeda. NCBI lineage: Eukaryota > Viridiplantae > Streptophyta > Pinopsida > Pinales > Pinaceae > Pinus > Pinus taeda. The sequence goes on along the minus strand of APFE031174086.1, from coordinate 31,339 downwards.
TAGTAGATAGATTTTCAAAAATGGCTCATTTTATTCCTTGCTGGAAAACTAGTGATGCCACATATGTAGCTCACCTGTTTTTCATGAAAGTTGTTAGATTACATGGCCTACCCAATTCTATCGTTTCTAACAGGGATGTAAAATTCACAGGACACTTTTGGCGCACCCTGTGGAAAAAGTTGGGCACGCAACTGAATTTCAGCTCTGCGTATCATCCGCAGACTGATGGGCAAACGGAAGTGGTGAACAAGAGTTTGGGAAATTTATTACGGAGTTTGACTGGGGAAAATTCACAGTTATGGGATCGTGCTCTCGCACAGGCGGAATTCGCCCAATCGTAGCACCGGACATAGCCCGTTCCAAATCTTGTACGACATGCACCCTCGGGGAATACATGAATTGCGAGATTTAGGAAAATTAGAACGAAGAAGCACAGATGGAGAAGATTTTGCCGAAGAAATGAGCGAACTACATGAACAGGTAAAATTAAAATTGCAGGATAGCGTACAAAAATACAAGTAGCAAGCAGATTCAAGGCGAAGAGAAGTACAATTCAATGTCAGAGATGAGGTCCTCACGCACTTGCGCAAGGAATGGTTTCCTAAGGGTACGTATAATAAATTAAAGTTTAAAAAAATTGGTCCCTGCAAGATCTTGCGTAAATTCTCAGCCAACGCCTATGAAATTCAACTACCACCTGATATAGGCATATCACCTATTTTCAATGTGGTGGATCTGTTCCCATATACTGCCCAAGCAGAGGAAGATAGTGTGGTACGACCAGAACGGGACACCCAAGTTGGAGACGGTTCTTGGATGAGGCATATGCCTTCAGCTCAATCCCATGAGATTGAAGGAATTCTCAGCACACAGGTAGCCAAGAAGACACGTAGGAAGGAATATCTGCGATATCTCATCAAGTGGAGAGACCGTCCAATGGAGGACAACTCATGGCTCGACGCGGCATAGATACGGAAGGTTGGCTATTCGATGGAGGAGCTCATGGAACGGAGCCATGAATTTCTTTTACCCCGGGAGCCTGATGCAGGAGCATCTAGATGACAGGGCAAAGACAAAAGTGAGAGAATATGGTTTCTGAAGAGGACAGAGAGATTGATTCATTTAGTGGGAAACATACTTGTTTTTTTGTTCTTTCCTTTTCTTTTATCAAGTTACTTTAAGATTACTGTAATAAGTTGTAATTAGGAGTAGTAATAATTAGATTAGAGTCATTGTTTTCAAACAGTTAAGTTACTGTTGTAAAAAGGCATGAAAAGAAAATGTACTAGAAATTAGACAAAGTTCTGTATGGAAAATAACTGTTGTAACTAATTGAACAAACTGAAAAAACTAACAACAGTTAGAGCAGTTTGTAACAGTGCTATTAAATAGTGAAACAAAGCACAATACAGGGGTTCAGACTGAGAGAGAAGTATTGAGAAAAAATATACAAATTTTTTGTGTACATATCCTCATAGTGTCCTATTCATTTCTAAGTATTTTTATATTGAATTACTGTGTGAATTTCATAAATGCATGGTCACAGAATTTAAATAAACAAGGGAGACATCCGAATGCAGAGTTCGTTAAATTCAGAGAAGGAGTAACAATGCTCATCTACAGGCAACACCAACAGAGTAACCAAACACGCAACCAGGAATCGTCCATACAATTTTCTATATACGAAAAATCAGAGTTTGCCATTACATTGAAGAGAACAACCACAATAAAACCCAGGTATGCGAATTTTAAAAGCATAACAAAAAAAAATTCAATTCCAGATAGTTCATATATAGTCATCGCAAGTTATTGTCCATTTACATTTTGTGTTTAAAAACTTAAGAACGAACCAGTTCACGGATTTGGGAACTGTAATCATTATCAACATAAATTGAAACCCCATAAATTCCCAAACCCACTCCTACGACTCAACAGAGACGCTGTACAACAACAGAACCAAACATAAACAGTGGCTCGAGGCCAACAACCATACCAAACCATACGCCGAAAGACTCAGGCAAACAAACTACAAGAAAATAGAACAATGCTACCCGGAATTCCCTCGGAATAGTCGGAGGTCCAAGCATCGAAACCCTCGGTCGCTCCACCTGCAAGAGGAACCAAAGGATGAGAGTCAAAATATAGTGGAAGGAAAATACAGGAATTCAAAACAAATTTTATTTTGAACAAGCCGAAAACTATATTGGGTTCAACTTACCTACCAGAGGAGCCGCGACCATCGCAACCTCAGATTGTCTTCCTTCTCACAAGGAGCTAAAGACGTTAGAACCAGAAAGAGGAACAGGTAAAATGAAATAGCAGAGAAGGAAAGCTTACCAGTCACATTGGCAGAGGAATCAACGAAGAACGACACCATTAGTTTGCCGAGATCGCGCATGAGCCGAACCAATGCTGTAGAACGAGACCGGGAACCACATTCTCATAAACCAACACACAGAGGTAACAATAGTGAAAACCCAGATAACAAATCGAGTAGAGGACGCATAGAGGCAGAGACCCAGAAAAAAAATTGACAATAGAAAACTCAGGAACAGTCTAGACACAAGCAGAGAGACAAAACTTACCAGGTTTCCATAGTTCCACAGACGAATGAGACACTTCCACAACAGATTCCGAACAAATGGAGCTGTGAAGACCGCCGCAAGCATGCAACTCAATAGACTCGGAGCAACAGAATCCTGGACCAACTAAAAGAACCCACATCGAAACTTGCAGACTACAAACTCGTATCACAGAGAACCAGGAGGACGAGCTTCAAACAAATACGAAGCATCACAGAAGAAAATCACAGTGAAATCGCCAAGTCGACGAGAGCTCGCAGACAGAGGAACCGGAGGTAATACAAAACCAAATGAACGCAAGGGTGGAGAAAACCCTATACCAAGGCGGGGTTTAGAATTCCAACATGGTACAGGTGTCCGCTCCACATATAGCCAACGTACCATACTGTAAAACCTATTAATTGAGCCCAGATTGAAAATCAAGTTATATCTATTTGAAATCCGGCTAACATAAATATCAACTGATGGTACAACATCAAGTGGAAAGGAGCGACGGCGGGACCACGTGGGCTGGCCCCATCAACATATGCACCTAACCTTTTTATGTACTTCTAATCATTCTTATGAGTTTCATCTAGTTATAATTTATTATAATATATTTTGTTAATTTTATTTTATTGGTATATTAGATAATATTATTCATATTCTTTTATATAAATATAAAAGCCCCTTTTATAATCATAAAAGTGCCTCTTCTAATCATAAAAGTTTTTTAAGATGTTAAAACACTATATTATGTTATTTCATTATGATTTTCAACTCACTAATATCTTTATACAACACAATTGTTAATCATTATGATCCTAGATAGTTTTTGATCTCTTTATACACTACAATTGTTAATCATTATGATCCTATATAGATTTTGATGCTTAATATATTGGATTTGTAGGTATTATATTCACTAATTCGTATCACCCCCATATAATCAATTTCCAACACACTATAATATCAAACATGGTAACTTATAATACATTAATTCCCCTTTAGTCCCCATGTCCTTTAACACAATCAAATTCTAACATATTACCATTCCTAACACAATCACTCTTTAATGCACTTTGACTCTTTATATAATTTTCCCCAATATCTTATAGCGTCTAACACATAAACGTTGCAATGTATGATTCATGATATAATCAAGCCCTTACACATTATAGCCATTGGCATAACTTATTTACAATTATCTACAGATTATTGTGAATATTTCATTAGACAGTTTGTTAGATCTACTAAAATAATCCAAGATCTATCCTATCAAGGCTAAATTCCTTTACATTCTACATTTGCTAATTACTAATTTTATGTTTATATGTGAAATAGATTTAATATGGAAAATAGAGAACATCTCACACACAATCCACAATTAACACAAATATTTTCTATGGGAAATCCTTACAGGAGAAAACCTAGCTAGAAGGTGAGGTTTCTTTGCTCTCTATCCTTTGGTATGGAAATAATGCAAGTACAAAAGAGAAGGCACTTTTTATGGAGGTACTTGAGACTTTTGATTTGTTAGACTGCTACAAAGCACTAACTCCCTCTATTATGTTGTCTCACTTTCATTCTCAATTGTTCTATTCTACTATGGAAAAAGACACAATTGTATAGAAAATGGAATCCCTACTCCTCCTAGTGGCCCAGTTATAACATAGCCCGATAACCAGCTAGGGTCATGTTCAATTCCTTCAATTCTCAAGTAGAGTTACAAATTTAACCCTTCCAAAGTATTCTTCATAGTCCACATGTGGCTAGCCCCTTTTGCATGAGTAATGGGGGTTGATGTGGCTTCCTCTCAAATCATGGTGGTCAATCACGATAGGTCAACTTGCGGGAGGCATAAATTTTGCATATGAACTGCAACTAACATGCTTATTGCACTGCTGGAAATGTATGTGAGTGTAGAATAGAGTCTTAGGGGCTTATGCTTCAGAGAGAGAGATTTTGTAACCCATTTTGACCCTAAAAAATGCCATTCAATGCCTCAAAATGACTCTAGAACATTTCAGACCCCAATTCTCCAAATCGGGACCCATTGGTAAAAATGACCCTACAAGCTGATTCCTCCAATTTTCCCACTTTGAAAGCCTTGACATAGATGAAAAATAATATAATGAACCAATCTAGATCATATATCCCCATTTTGGGATGCTTTTGGTCCCCAAAAGTTTTATTGAATGAGGTGAGGAAAATTTCCCTCTACTTTTTCCATGTAGTACCATTTTTCTTGGCTAGAGGTTTTCTTTTCAACCCAATCTACTAAAGGTCATGCTTCCATTGTACTAGTTTTGGACCTCTTTTGCAAAATTGTATCCTATAACAAATATGCTTGGGCATCTGGAGGTAAGTCCTCTATGGATGGTAGAACTTGCTTCTCTTCCTGATCCAACATGGAAGGTTCATAGAGTTTTAGATTTTCCACATTCATGATACAATAAATGTGCATGTATGGGGGTAGACTAAGTCTATAGGAATTATCTCTCACCTTTTGCAGTATTTCAAAAGGAATTGTCGACCAACATTTATTGATCAATAAATTTTTATCTTTCTTAACCCTATACTATAATTAGCTATTTTCCTTTTTCAACACTTAGTAATTTTTCAAATATGTAGGTCGCTAGAGACCTTTTTAACCAAATTCTCCCTACATAGTTTGCAACCCAAAACACCTACAACACCTAGTCATCTTTTATATATGTGGGTTGTAGGGTTCTTCTTTCCAAAATAATCTTGTACTCACATCTTGTATTGTACAATTTCCACATCCTACAAATTGCACCTCCTTTCTTATGCTTAGCCATATTTTCTTCCATGCAAGTTTCAAGAGACCTTTTTCTCACTTACTTCTGTTGATCTCTTTTCCTGTCAAGGAAAAAAATCAACCTCATAGGGTTTGTTTCCAGATTCCCTCTACGATTTTATGGAGGTTTTACTCCTCTGTTGATCACACTTTGATATGCATATAAATTGTGTTAGTAGTATTTGCATTAATGGAAAAGGTGTTTATTTGGTGTTGACGAAGAAGCATATATTATCCTCTTGAAGGAATAAGCCATCAAAGTAAATGGTTCTAAGTGTTCATCAAGGTTCATAATGCTAGCACTTGAAGGATTATGGATAGCAGATCCATGTAGCTCAAATCTTGTAATAGATTTTGGGCATGCATAGTGCCATTGACATATGGTAAGAACATTATCATGAAACCCATCCAGGAGCCCTAACATGTTTTGGTTCAATTTAATAAAGGTATTGTGCTATTTACTACTGTTGGAAATGAAGAGATGAACCATAATATGAAACATAACATTTCTCACACTTCATCCACCTCTCATTGTTCATGCAGAAATGGGAGAATAGTGTGCCCAATCCATGGCTTTGTATGATGCTTAACTATATAGTGTCTCAATATATAGGAGTTATTATTCATCTACAACACAAAAGACTTCATTTGCATGATTTAATGAGATCATAAGGTCCATGAAAGTGACAATACATCCGAGCACCACTCCTAGGCACTTATTAGCTACAGGATACATCATAACCTGCAATGGTTATGAAGGATATTCTAGAGGTTAATGTGGAACAAATGCATAGACCATAAAAGGAGTCTTATTTGATCCAATTCACAAAATCTAGTATGGGTTATGGTGAGATCATGAATGTAAAACATATTTTGAAGGTTGAAGGGTGTTGTTGTAGCACTAAAGAGTAGACATCTCAGAGATAAATATGAATGTAAATGTTCTAGAATCAGATTATCAAATCAAACTTCCAAAGCTAGTTATAGGCCACCCAAAAATTAGATCTAAGTTTCGAATGTATTTGATCATATGTACTAACTTCACTCAAGAGATTATAGTAAAGAAATTGTTATTAAGTTCTACCAAGGTTTGCAATAATCATGTTCATAAGTTATGCCTATAATTCAATGAAATGTATAAAAAATGGAAAGTTGTTTTCCAAGCAATCAACCATGAGGGGAAGAGATATCCACAACAATCATTTACTAAGAATTGAATGTGGTATATCACCATGCAAGAATCACTCCTTCCTACACCTAAATGCCTCTGATCCCTAAGATGATGAAGAAGTGCTTGCACCTTGATAAAAGAAAGTCACAATCTTATAACCAATTAGATTATACAATTTTTTTTTTGAATAGAAATATAAGTGACAATATGAGAAAAATCATGGATATAATTAGTCTACATTGAGAATATCACATTCTCTCTAGCCCGTGAAGTGTTAGATTATGATAACGTAACCAAAGGTGGAATAGCTCCTTGTTGCAAAACCATAGCACAAAACCTATTTCTATTTGTACAAAGTTGTAGTGAAATTTTCCTTTCCCCTCTAAGAACCTAGCTCCACTACCTAAACTAAAGCACGAATGGCACCCTCCTCACTAATTGCAAATCGAGCTTCAGGAATGGTTGAAATATTGGACAATACAACAACATCCTTGTATACCATTCCAACTGAAGGGTCCATCAGATCAACAAGAGATTTTATAGCCTCCACTTACTATGTGATTCTTGTTGTCATGATAAATAGAAAGATTAAATAAAGTAGTGGAAACATCATTTTGTCCTCGAGGAGTACCATCCCTAAGCAGATCCACCAAAGGTGGAATAAAACATGATTGAACAATATTGATTTTATTTTCTTCCATGACTGAAAGACTAAATAATGGTGTATAAACATTCTCTCTCACTTCAAGATTTCCTATCTTGAGTACATATATTAGTGGATCAGTAACCCCAACAATGGAAATTTCATTCTTGTTGTTGTCATTGATGGATAAGTTCAGTAAAGTAGTAACACCATTTTCTTGGGTCTTGAAGTCTAAAGAATGCAACAATGTTATCAAAGGTCTAATAGATCTACTAACATTGAAGCATTAGATCCTGGTTATGACCTATTAAATAGGAGTGAATTCCTTAGAAGATGAAGGAGTTTTGAAGATCTACAATGAGTTGGCAGGGAGAAAACTGTCTAGGTATATGAATTATGTCTTGGAGCATAATGTTAAGAATGTAAAAGAAATAATTCTAATGTATTGTATGTTGATTGTATCTTCTCCGTATTATAAGAGATATTATTAGAAAGGTACTGAAGAGTCTATAGGTCAACCTATAAATATTAATATGCTAAACCACTATAATGATAACACAATCATGGTAGATTATCCTGCCTGACATCCTTGATGCCACTGGTCTACTCATGATGGGGATGGGTTTATTATTTCCTTGGAACATACAAAAGGATTTATTGTTTCCAAGAAATAATGCAAAAACATAACACAAAATTATTGACCATTTACTGATCTGAATCAGATCCACAAAAGTCTGTCAAGAACCTTGACTGTATCGAGTTGAACAAATCCTTGAAAATTCCGAAACGACGATAAAAAACGCCTTGAACCAGTGGCAATGGCCGCCAACGTGGAAAGACAAGGACCTCGGTCAAAGTGCGTTGACCGAGGCCCATGGAGACTGCACAATAGGTCAAAGCAGCCCCTGGGAGCCTCGGATCGAGAAAAGGAGGCAATTTTGATGCAAAATTAGCGCTTAGCGCTAATCGCACATTGCTGGGCAAACAAGGCTAAAGTGGAAAAGCCTTAAGCTCTCGGTCACGTTGGGGGCCAGAGAACCACGGCCGGAGAAACAAAAAGCGCTAAAAGGACAAAGGCGAGACTTGTGCACTGGAAAACCGTGTTGAAAATAATACTGAGAGGGGGGGTGAATCAGTATTATCTAGTCCTTTTAACAATTCTTCCTTATTTATACTTTGAATTATTTTTGCATATCAGTACCATAAAACAATGAGCATGAACAAGAAAAACAGACAGTCAAATCAAAGAACACCAGATATAAGGTGGAAACCCAATGTGGGTGAAAACCACCTGCTGCAATATGTCTCTATCTTCTTTCAAATTAGAAACTCCTTTTACAATGGTCTTGTACTGGTGCAGTCCTTTACCAGTACGCAGGCTGCAACCTGCAGAGAGCTACAACTCTCTCTCGTTTTCCAGTCCCTCCTGGAAGGGAGCTACAACCCTCTACTTCTTTTCTTACAAGGACCGCTTTTCATAAATTTTCAAACTGGATGCATAAACATCAAATGATCATCAAGTACCAGTAAGTCACCCAGAAAACCAGATTCACAATAACAGTAAACTAAACCTAGAACACCTTATCAACAGAAAAATCAGTCAACAAAAGATCTTAAGACAGATACGCAATTTTCTTTTCTCTGGCCTGCGTCGCTACACACTTCACCTTCTGCTTCCCTGCGTATACCCGCAGAGTTCCTTCTGTTGTGTCGCGTGCCCATGCACTGCTTCTTCTACCGCGCTGCGTACCGTACGCACCCAGATGCACTATCGCGCCGCGTACTGCTACATAGTCACGCACCCAGAAAGACTATCGCACCGAGTACTTTTACTGTGCGTACGCACCTGGACCACTGCTGCTCTGCGTACCCACGCAGTTCGCCTGTTTCTGCGCTACGTACCCACGCAGTCACCCTTCTTTTGCTCTGCGTACCCACGCAGTTCGCCTGTTTCTTCTCTGTGTACCCACGCAGAGGCACCGTTAAACACCTGCGTACTTTATATTAGGGCCGAATTGGCAGATCACTAGTGTGCTACAGTTTGACGGATGCCCAGATCTGATCAAGCGCTCGAGAGATCACCCTTCACAGATTCACTTTCCATTTCACTTTCATATAGATCAAGCTTTTGAAACAATAACCCAATATTTCAGATCTTAAGATATTCAACCCAAAAGCATACCCAAGCCAAATGATCTCCTTTGCTTTATATAGGCAAGCTCTTCCTCAAATCATGGACCAATACCACGGGCCAAAACCATAACAAACGAATACCATCAACTCAATACTAGGGATCAACACGTCTGTCGAGATGCCATGGTCCAAAAACCATAGGTTCAAATTCCAAGGACTAACTACCATGGACCAAAGGTAAGTTTTCCCACATGAAATAAACTTTTCTCTGCATAAAATTCCGTGTACTTTTCTCCACATGAAATAAACTTTTATAAACTTTTTTCTGCATAAAATTCCGTGAACTTTTCTCCTGCGTACTTCTTAATTCTCATCATATTGAGAGCCATGCCATGGGTGTTGCCATCAAGTACAACATCTTTAACATATAACCATACCAGAAACATAATGCCAACAATCTCCCCCTTTGGACTTGATGGCAACCTCAAAAACTTCAGCGACATTCTCCCCCTTTGACATCAAGGGCAAAGGGTTATGCTCCCCCTAAGAACATGCTCCCCCTGAATATGAACCAGATCTAAAAAGAAGAACCATAAACCACCAGACACCATGAATGACCAAGAAAGAGATAGAGACATATTGCAACTATATTTAGACCAGCTCCCATGATCTCCTTTTGTACA
>APFE031174086.1:0-15398 GCA_000404065.3 Pinus taeda | reverse complement strand
AACCATAACATTAGTAATTAATCCAATTAATATTATTCTTCGTCTTTTTCAAATCGACACCATTCTTCACCTTCGTAAACTGATAACTGCCATCAAGATATATGAACATTTCAGAATGACACTGTCGATAAAGAATGTTCACGTAGGTTAGAAATAAGAAAATGAAAATGTAGAGCCAGAATTCTTCCAAAAATATATAATCTATAGCCAAAAAAATAATAAAAAACTACAAACCACTATATTTAAATTGTACCATAGATAGAGTTAATAGTTCTATATTATCTCAAAATACCAACGGATCTTTGGGTTCTTGATTTCCATCTCCATGAAAATGATATAAATAGATGAACGACTGCCCCATCTATTTATATCATCAATAGGTGTAGTGGGGCAGTCGTTCATCTATTTATATCATCAATAGGTGTAGTGGGGCAGTCGTTCATCTATTGATGGTGTTCTGAAGCAGTATCTAGCGCAAGACATTGATTTCCCATCTGATTCTGCCAGAACTCTAGAATCTGCTGCAGACTTTTAGCAATGGCTAAGGAAACCCGCTACTACTACGACGTTCTAAGAGTTAACCCGACGGCCACTGAAAAGGAGATCAAGAAAGCTTATTACATGATGGCCAGGCAAGTGCATCCTGTTAAAAACCCAAACGATATTCGCGCGGCGGAAAAATTTCAGATATTGGGAGAAGCCTACCAAGTTCTCAGTGATCCAGCACAGCGGGCATCATATGACGCGCATGGAAAAGCAGGTGTGTCAACTGAAACAATAATAGAGGCAGCAGCAGTCTTTGCGATGCTGTTTGGAAGCGAGTTATTTGAAGAGTATGTAGGCCACCTCGCAATTGCTTCTATGGCTTCTTTCGACTCGATCTTTACTGAAGGTGAGCACACAGATAACAGGAAAGCACAAAAGGAAAGAGAAGAAAATCTTGCACAGATTTTGAAGGATCGTCTTTATCCGTACGTACAAGGTGACAAGGTAGGGTTTATAAAAGAAGCTAAATCTGAGGTTAAATTGCTGGGCGGCGCAGCTAATGGAAACAATATGCTGCAGACAATTGGTTACATATATGAAAGAGAAGCGGCGAAGGAACTTGGAAAGAAGGGAGCCTTCCATTTGGGTTCGCATTTTCTAAAATCTCAAGTTACAGCGGGAACAGGTGCTTTTGCACTGCTGCAGTTATTAGAAGATATCAAACAGCAGCGGAGTACAAAGGAGAATTGTTGTGAAGCGGATTTGGAAGCATTTTTACAGTCCAACAAAGAATTCATTGTTCAATCACTTTGGAAAGTAAATGTGCCTGACATTGAAGAGACCCTCTCACATGTGTGCCACATGGTGTTGCAAGATAAGAGTTCCAAGAAAGAAGAACTTCGAGCTCGCGCCAAAGGTTTGAAGATTCTGGGAAGGATTTTCCAAACCGCAAAACTATAAAATGAAGATCCAGTCCCAGAAAAAGACACTTCTCGAAGATTGAGGAAGAAAGAATTCAGAACTGATGTAAGCTCTCCAGATACAGAATCATGGCGGTACGACTCCATTTTTCTGTGAGGGGTGTGGAATTGGATCGTAATTCCATCTGTGAATGGGGATTTCATGATTCACAATTTATCATATTCAATATTCATTTTTATAAACAAGTTTGCAAACGGATGGTATACTTCCGATTTTGATGCACTGTTATAATGTATTTATTTTTGTTGAAAGATATATCTGATATTATGAAGAAACATTTTCACACATTAATTATTTAGGTCTGTTAATAAATTTTTTCCATAAACAAATATGTTGATAGATATGTGATACAGAAGGCATTCAGAGATCTCCTCCTCCAGCTGATGGAATTAGAAGGCATATATGAAGCTATGAAAAATATTCGCATGATTTGTTTTTTCGCACTCTCATATATTCAACACGTTTGTCCATGGTATTTAACCCTTTAGGAGACTTTTGTAAATTGAATAAATAAATTTGGTGAAACATTTGAATCAGGTACCATGAATCTATTGCATAAGGTCTTCCAATTAATTCAAGAAAACAAATTCTTACAGCGTTTTAGCTAGCTGTTCTTTACTTCAAAATTGTTCTAAATTTAGAATGCACTTTCCTTTCATCAAAATTTATCACAATGCTTTGGTTGGATTTCGGAATTCGGGAGCAGACATGTTTAATTGTCTGTGCATAATAAACAGGTCCAAGCTTGATTCGTGTCATAATTAAATTGCATGCACACGGCCTAAAAATACAAAGAGCCAGCGAACAAGAAAACAAAAAGCTGACTCTAAGCAGCTTTGTATGATTTCCAGATCCTGTTATACACCTTTTGCTCTATTAAAATAAATTTAATATAATGTACTGCTCTGCCTTCAAAAATAATTTCGATAAGTTGTACATTATTATGTTATTAGTGGTCATTTAATTTAAAGTGTGAAATGTTTTAATTTAGAAATTGTGAAATGTGAAATTATGTAAACCATTGTATGTAGCCATGGTCCCATTTTGTTGGATCAGCTAAATATTTACTTTGTATGGTGTAAGAAGCATTAATCATTCCTTATTAGAAGATGGCACTTTGTTGATTGGTGGCACTTTGTTGATTAGTGGAGCTTTATGCATTATTGTTCAAAAATTCAAAAAATTCCTTGATAACTATATGGAGGTTTTAAGTGGTCTCTTAAACAATGCAAAATGTAGAATATATGGCTGGAACGCTCCCTCCCACACCATGCAAAGAATATGTGAGATTCCTAAAATTTCCATACTGGAAAATTGGAATCACTTCTTCTACCTTGGACTACCCATAACCAAAGAAAATCTAAAGGCTGAGTTATGGAGCACACAAATTGAAAAGATGAAGGAAAAATTCCAAAGTTGGCAAGTGTTGTGGTTCAGAATTGTGGGCAAGGCGACTCTAATCAAAGTCATGCTCACTGCATTGCCAAGTTACCAATATGCCACTATTCTGGCTCCGGCCAGCATCCACAAACAAATAGAATTAATAATTAGTGTTTTTCTATGGCACAGAGGGAAAAAGAAGACCAAGAAGTCCAGCTTGGTAAAATGGGAACAAGTAATGTTGCCCTATGAGAAGGGAGGCTTATCCATATGGCTACCTGGAATGATGAATGCTTCCCTAGGGGCCAAAATTATATAGAGAATGATAATTGGAAAGGACAGTTGGTGGAAACAAACTTCAGCTTTAAAATATATTAATCATCAAAGAACCCGCTTGCTGGATGAAAATGTCCCAATAAGGCCATGCTCACATGTATGGAAGCTAGTCAAAAAAATGTTACCTACTACCACCAAGTACACTTCGAAGATGCCCGGAAATGGAAAAAGTACCAAGCTATGGGGAGATAGAATCATGGGGAAAGAGCCTTTATCAACTCACCCAGGTTTCCAAGAGATGAGATAATGGATGAAAGCCAAGGGGCTAACCTCCCTGCATTCTATTTCTCGATGGGAAAACAGAAATGGGCATGATTGGAACATTCCAAATCTGCCTCCAAATTTAAAAAGCCAATGGGATCTCTTAATCCACCATCTCAAAGGATCAACCCCAACAAATATGGAAGATGAATACACAATCATTTGGGATCCTAGTGGGGATGCCTACTCAATCAAGTCCAGATATAACTCTCTTGAGGCTCAGCAGGATGAACAAGATTGGGCCCCCTCGAAATCTATATGGAAAATAGAAAGCCTCCCCAAAGTTAAAATATTCAGTTGGACTCTCCTAAAAGGAAGAATTATTACTACTGATAACCTTAAAAGAAAGGGATTCTCCGGTCCATCAAGGTGCTCAATGTGTCTAAGTGAAGAAGAATCCATCCAACATCTCTTCTTGGATTGTCCATTGACTAGTGAGTGTTGGAAGCAGCTTTCTAGTCTTTTAGAAATGGAGCTCAACTTCTCCATAACCTTTAATGACTTCTTTCTGAATGGAAAAAGAAATACCCTTACTCAATGAAGAACAAGCAAACCAAAGGTTTTGGGAAAGTCTCCTATCATTTCTTTGTTGGCGGATTTGGCTCTCAAGAAATAAAAGCATCTTCAAACATCAAACCCCAAAGATTAGAAGATTTCTGTCAAAGACTTGGGGATTCAATTCAGAATTTCTAAATATGAAAGGTTTAAAAGCAATAAATAGTAGCAACCTCTAGCAAGAAGAAAGGAATTGGATTAGCCAAGAAACTATCATAAGTAACTGGAATATCAGTCCTAATGTCAGATCTTGAACTCAAAACTAGAAAACTATATTAAATAAGGAAGAATTTTTAACATGGAGAGAAAATTTGAACAGGCATTGTCTCTTCTTCGACAGTGCCTCCGAAAAAAATCCGGGTTGAGATGGAGAAGGAGAGATCCTCCTTGAACCAAGGGGAATAATCTAGTCACTTATGAGTAGGGGTTGGGGGAAACCTCCAAAAACAAGGCAGAGGCTTATGGTCTACTAATGGGAACCAAGATTTAAAAAAAAAAGGAAACTAGAGACCCTATAATAATGGGAGATTCAACAATTATAATTGAAGCCATGGTCAGTAGAATAAATCCTCCAAACGCTTCCATGCACTGAATGCTCAAAAGAATAAGGAAAAATTTGGAAGACCTTGGAAATGTTACTTTTAAACATATATTGTGGGAAAACAACAGTTCTACGGATCACCATGCAAATTTAGCAGTATTAAGGTCTGAAGGGGAAATAAGAGTAGTTGAGGATGTGTTCCATACATCTATTCCTTAGTCCTATTGTCCTTGTATGAAAATCATGTCAAAAATATCTTCACTCTATGATATTTCATGGTTCAATGCAAAGGTGATCTGCAGTATCAATACATATCTCTGCAGTGATTTCTTTTCGACTGACATAGCATGGAGGTCCCATGAATCCACACGAACTTCTCTGTGCATATTCTTCAATTCCACCAGCTCTAATATTATCAAATTGCCTCCAATCATGCTCCACCAAGTATGCATTTCCTCTCTATGGTCTGGGTCACCTTTCACTCCCCCCTCTCCTTTATATTTCGGGCCTCCCTCTCCTATATTCACTCCTCGATCACCCCTTTCTCTACCTGTTGTAATCTCTTCCCATTGAGCTCCTTGTTCCTTTGTTTTCCCCTCCCTTCTTCTCAGCTAGTGTTCCTTCCTTCTTCACCTTCTCACTCTCCCTCTGTGTGATCCCAAGCCATCTCCAAGCTTGCAGCTAGTGGAATGTTGCTTTCCTCTTGCCCGCAATCCTCTTGTAAGCTTAAGTTCACCACTCTACTCTCCTTTTGGCTTTATGTGCCTTTCTGCTTACTCCCCTAGCATCTTCATTATCCCCTCCTTTCCTATTGTCTTTACTGAAAGGATTAAATTCCTCTTCTTACTGTTGCGAATCAAGCCAACAAATTGGTGTTATATGCAAGGGAAGGTGGAACTGTACCCATACAACAAGAAGGATTATAAGCATCACTCTAACAAGCTCAAGGGAACAACAATAGGGCCTTCTTCTAGCAGAGATATCAGGAAGAACTAGCACACCACAGAGGATCATATCTTAGATCAAAGGATAGAAGAAAACTTCTCAACAATGGACTTAAATCCTGTAGATCGAGCTTCCCAAAATGACAAATGTGCTACATGCAAAACCAACAAATTTATGATCATCAAGATAAGAAAGACAATTCAAGACTTGAAAGTTCAAATGAGGTAAGAGAACTATGCTTTGAAGAGACAACTGGAGAGTCATAAGGTTGAAATAAACTCCCTCACCGAAAAATGCGCTCACCTTAAGGAGACAACTAGCTACCTCAAAAACATTACGCTGAATCAGAAGGGAGAAAATTCAAACTACGAGAGCAGTAAATAGAGATCTCAACAAGATCAATCTGTAAAAAAATATTAAACTGCCCCATAAGCGTTTTTGAAGTCTTTTTGTTTCTGAAAGTTATGTTATGTAAGTGTATTTTCTTGCTTTCTCTGTTTGTAAGGCATTATGCTAGAAATGTAGTTGGAATCTCTGGAATTTTTGGATTTATGTCTAAAGAATCCCGGGACTGCATTCCCGACCTTCTCTCCTTTAGCTTGACTCCTTCCAGCCCCATATGTATCAGGAGCTTGCTCCTGTCCCTTTTTTGGAATATATAAAAGCATAACCGATCTTGTAAAAAAAAATAGATTACTTCTTATGGAAACATTATCAAAAAACAAAGAAGTTTGAGTTTATCTAAATTGTAAATTTTGATGTTAACTATTTGCTTCATATTAATTAAATATACAGAAGAATTTGTAATCAATAAATATATTTATTGAATTGAGGCTTTTCTAATCCATATTAAATTTCTGAGACAGGTTTTCAGCGATAATCACATCAAAATTCATTTGTGGGCATGTTTTGAACCGGAAAGTGTGATTCATTGCCAAGACAAGATATGTAAAATGAAAAATATGTAAATTTTATAATTTATAATTAACTATATAAAATAAGAAATAATTTAGAATTTTATAATTTATAATTTACATGGATTTATAATTTATTAATCGAATTATGTAAAACTGAAATAAATAAAATATAATTAGTTATTATTAATAATTTTAATTAAATAAATAATGATAATCAGATAATTCAGAGATTATTTTTATAAATTTCTAATTATTATAAAAAATAATTATTATATTTTTGAATAATATTATTAATTGTAAAACAATAGGAGTAGTAAAGAAAAAAAAAACTCTTTTTAATAATAAATGAAAAAAATAGTTTAATTTTAATTATTCTTAATTTATTTAGTTATTTTGTAATATTTAATTTAAAATATATTTTAATCATTTAAAATAATATTTTATTTATAGAAAATAAAAATATTTAATTGTTTATATAGATTTATAATTTTGAAGATTTTGTGATCTATAATTGAATTATTGAGAAAAAAATCGGCAATAATCGCAGGGATAAAACCTTTCAGCAATAAACCCTTTGAATATTATTATACCCTAGGAATATGAACCCTTATATTAAAAACCCCAAGGGATTGATATTATAATCCTAAGGGATTAATACTAAAAACTGAAGGTATTATAGACCTAAACAAATAATATTAAACCCAATGAATTAATATTATAAACCCAAGGTATATATGCTTTAATATAGATATTGTCTTAATATGAAAATCATGGACAATCATGGTCAATCATGGTTAACCATGGTCAACCATGGTTGATCATGGTCAACCATGTTCTATAGAACCAAAATTGGTCAACCATGGTTGAATTTCACATTGTGACAAATATTGTCTTGATGTGAAAATCAACCATGGTCCAACATCACATTGTGATAAAGATTGTCTCCATATGAAAATTGACCATGGCCAATCATGGTCAACCATGGTCCAGCGTTGCATTATGATAATGATTCTCTCAATATGAAAATCAACCATGATCAGCCATGTTTATTTTAGTGTCTATAGTATTTATCATTGGGTTTATATAGCTTGGGTTTATAATATTAGTCTCTTGGGTTTAATATTATTCCCTTGGATTCATAATTCCTTGGGGTTTTAGTATTAACCCCTTGGGTTTATAATATCAATCCCTTAGGTTTATTATTCTCTTAGTTTTATAACATCAATCATGGTCAACAATAGCCAAACATGGTCAACCATGGTCAAATGTTCCATTCTGACTAAGATTATCTCAATATGGAATTCAATCATGGTCAACTATGGTCCAACATCATGTTGTGAAAAAGATTGTCTTGATATGAAAATCAATCATGGTCAGCCATGGTTTAACGCCTAATTGTGATAATGATTGACTCAATATGGAAATTAAACGTGGTCAACCATAGTCAACCATGTTTATTTTAGGGTTTATAATATTTATCTTAGGGTTTATATATCTTGGATTTATAATTTTTATCCATTGGGTTTATTATTCGCTTAGGTTTATAATATCAGTCCCCTGGGTTTATTAATATAAGAGTTCATATTCCCAGGGTTTAATATTATTCCTTTAATTTTATTATCAATAATGGTCAACTATGGTTAACCATGGTGAATCATGGTCAACCATGGACAACCATTGTCTACCATGTTTTATAAACTCAATCATGGTCAACCATGGTCCAAAGTCGCATTGTCACAAATATTGTCTCAATATGAGAATCAAACATGGTCAACCATGTTCCAACATTGCATTGTGACAAAGATTCTCTCGATTAAAATAAATCATGGTCAACCATGGTCCAGTGTCACATTGTGACAAGGATTGTCTCAATATGAAAATCAGCGATGGTCAACCATTTTTAGTTTAGTGTGTATATTATTTATTTTAGGGTTTGTAAATCTTGGCTTTATAGTATTAGTCCCCTTGGTTTAATATTATTCAACGAAGGTCAACCATGGTTAATTAGAATCAACAATTGGTCGTCTCATTGTGACAAAGATTGTTTCAATATGAAAATCAATCATTGTCTAAACCATGGTCCAATGTCGCATTATGACAAAGATTGTCTCAATATGATAATCATGGTCAATCATGGTCAATCATGGTCAACCTTGATCAACCTTGATCAACCATGTTTTATAAAGTTAGACATGATCGTCCATGGTCAATCATGCTCAACCATGGTTGAACGTCACAATATGACAAAAATTGTATTGATATGAAAATCAAACAAGGTTAAGCATGGTCAAACGTGGTCCAACGTCGCATTGTGACAAGGATTGTCTTTATATGAAAATCAACCATGGCCAACCATGTTTATTTTAGTGTTTACAATATTTATCTTAAGTTTTATATACCTTGGGTTTATAATATTAGTCCCATGGGTTAAATAATATGCCCTTGGGTTCATAATTCCTTGGTATTTTAGTATTAATCCCTTGGGTTTACTATTTCCTTGGGTTTATAATAATAATCCCTTCGGTTTATAATATCAATCATGTTCAACCATGGTCAATCATAGCCAACCATGGTCAACCATGTTTATTGTAGTGTTTACAATATTTATCTTAGGGTTTATATACATTGGGTTTATAATATTAGTCCCTTGGGTTTAATATTATTCTCTTGGGTTCATAATCCCTTGGGGTTTAGTATTGGTCCCTTGGTTTTATTATTCCCCTTGGTTTATAACATCATCATGTTCAACCATGGTCAATCATAGCCAGCCATGGTCAACCATCATCAACCATAGTCAAATGTCGCATTTCGACAAAGATTGTCTCAATATGAAAATCAACCATTGTCACATTGTGTCGAAGATTGTCTCATGGTCCAACATCACATTGTGACAGCCATCGTCAACCTTGGTCCAACGTCACATTATGACAAAGAATGTCTCAATATGAAAGTCAACCATTGTGAACCATCGTCAATCATGGTCAACCACAGTCCAATATCACATTGTGAGAAAGATTCTCTCAATATGAAACTCAATAATTGTTAACAATGCTCAACCATGACCCAATAACGCATTGTGACAAAGATTGTCTCAATATGAAAATCAATCATTGTCATCCATGGTCAAACATGTTTTGTTTAGTGTTTATAATATTTATCTAAGGGTTTATATACCTTGGGTTTACAATATTAATTCATTGGGTTTATTAGTGCATTGGGTTTATAATATCAATCACTTGGGTTTATTAATCTAAGGTTTCATATTCCTAGTGTATAATAATATTGATAGGGTTTATTATATTATTCCTAGGGTTTAATATAAATCCCTAGGGTTTAATATAAATCCCTTGGCTTTATATTCCATTGGGTTTATAGTATAAATTCATTGGTTTTATTAATCCCTTGGATCTATATACCTTGGGTTTATAATATTAGTCCCTTAGGTTTAATAATGTTCCCTTGGGTTCATAATCCCTTGGGGTTTTAGTATTAATCCCTTGGATTTATAATAACAATCCCTTGAGTTTATAATATCAATCATGGTCAACCATGGTCAATCATATCTAACCATGTTTATTTTAGTGTTAACAATATTTATCTTAGGGTTTAGATACCTTGGGTTTATAATATTAGTCCCTTGGGTTTAATATTATTTGTTTGGGTTCATAATCCCTTGGATTTATTATTCCCTAGGCTTTATAATATCAATCCGTTGTGTTTATTATTCCCTGTGTTTTATAATATCAATAATAGTCAACCACGATCAATCATAGCCAACCATGGTCAACCATCTTCAACCATGGTCAAATGTCGCATTTCGACAAAGATTGTCTTAGTATGAAAATAAGTCATGCTAAACCATAGTCAATAACCATCGTCACATTGTGTCAAAAATTGTCTCATGATCCAACATCACATTGTGACAACCACGGTCAACCTTGGTACAACATCGCATTCTCACAAAGCTTATCTCAATATGAAAATCAACCATCGTGAACCATCATCAATCATGGTCAACCGTGGTCAACCAGGGTCCAATGTCGCATTGCGAGAAAGATTTTCTCAGTATGAAAATCAATCATGTTCAACCATGGCCAACAATGGTCCAAATAGCGCATTGTGGCAGATTATCTCAATATGAAAATCAACCATCGTCATCTATCATCAACCATGATTTTTTTAGTGTTTATAATATTTATCTAATCGTTTATATAGCTTGGATTTACCATATTAATCCCTTGGGTTTATTAGTGCCTTGGGTTCATAATCTCTATCCCTTAGGTTTATTAATATAAGGTTTTATATTCTAAGGGTATAATAATATGATAGTATTTATAATTTTATTCTAGGGTTAATAAATAATAGTTGTATTATTTTTAATATTAATTAAGAAATAATTATTATTATTAATAAATAATATTCTATTAATTATTATTATTAATAAATAATATTAATTTATTATAAATCATAAATAATATTTTATTAACTAATTAATTAATATTAATGAATTATTTATTATAATTAATGATAATAATGAATTAATTAACTATTTAAATGATTTAATAATAATTAAATCAATATTTATTATTTAAAATTATAAACAATATTAGTATTATATATATTACACTTTAATATATTAAGAATTATTATTATTTAATATATTAACAATTTACTATTAATATATTAATATTAAGTGTAATATTAATATTGATGATGATGATGGTGATTAACGTCCATCAAGACAATATTAATATATTAATTTAGCATATTAGATTTATCATATAGCATATATTAAGTTTGACGCCTACAATGTATATCAACTACATTTATTAAAGTGGTTGTGCTAGTTTATGTTAATAATATTTTTAGTATTAACTATGAAAATTTGTAAGTGTAGTTAACAAAAATAATCTCGTTGTGCAAATATGTTAGAATGGGGAGCGGAGATGTGAAATACACAAAGGCCTAAAGAAACCCCTACTTGCTAACATATTAAGAATGAATCTGAAAATGGCTATAGTCCTTGCTTACAGACGAAAATGCCATATCCACAGTTTCTTGAAGGATCGTTATCTCATTTTTTCTACCATAGTCAAGGCAAGGGGAAGTTCACTCACTATAATGTTATGAAACAATAATTAAAGTAATAAGTAAATTAAAATTGTTTTTAATAAAAAATAGAAAAATATAATTAAAATAACCTTCATAAAATTTAAATAGCATAGTTTTTTAATTAAATAAGATAAGATTATAACATTAAATTTATCAATAATTCAAAAGTAATAGCTATTTCAAAATATATAAAATAACTTCATAAATTAAATAGTATCATTTAAAAAAATAGAGAATTATTAAATCAAATAAAATACAAAAAAAAAATGGGTTTAAGTTTTTCTTCATCTTCTTCCATCATAGTGTTCCACTTTCTTTAGATAATAGAATATTGTCAGAAAAATCCCTTGGTTCTAACCATTTTTTTCCTTGACCCAATCTGAGCTTTAAACTTTCCTAAGTTATACACCACTTGCAGAAGCTTCCACAATTCATGAGTAATTCCATCGTGATTCCTAGGCACCATGGACTCATTTTAAAGGACTTTTCGATGGAAAGGAAGAAGAGGAAAACACATAAATAAACCTCCATTAATCAATATTTCTCACATGCACAATTATCGAACTGTGGATGTTGGTTCTTCTAGCCACATACCTCTCATGATGACCCAACCACGGGTAGATAAAGACCTAACTTACTAAATATGGAATTATGTTGTTTCTAACTAGACTTTACTCAACTACGGCTAACTTGTTCATGCAAACTCACACTAAATTAGGCTTTCCAAAATATAGACTAAACTCAAACTAAATCATAGTGAATCAAATTAGCTCACACTCTTAATATAGACTGCACTACATGCAGGAGTAATTAATATTTCCAATGCTCCTACTTAATTATGACCGTATGACTCGAACTTAAGTTAATCATGATCTAACATAACTTAAACATGACTCAACAATGCTTGCTAGACTAAGTCTCAACTAAGTTTACAATCAATTGTTTTTTACAATTTTCCATTTTCTTTTTCATTTCTTCAAATTATATACCCTCGAAATTGTTTTATTTTCGGTTGCATTTTCTTTTTGTAGGCTCCATATTTCTTCACTTGTTGTTGTTGTATTTTTTTCTTTGACTTGTCTTGTATTTATTTTGAGTCTATCTTCTACAACTTACTCTTCAACAATTCTTTCACTCATGGACTGATGCCATTTATGCACTCTATCATCAAGCTTATGACCAAAATTCAATTTATCATTATCATGCACTTGATCACTCGACTGCTTCCATTATATTAGTTCATAGTATTATTTAATTTCTTCATAACATCAAAATTAATATTTTTTCAACATCTCCTTCTTCTTATTCGCCACAAATTTTAATTTCTTTATCTTCATTTCATTATTAAGTATTGTTGTTTTTTACATGTAATATACACAATCAAGATCATCATTAGACTTACATATCAAATCATAATCACAGTGTGTTTTCTCATTCACCATTTCATTTAATTATTTTATTTTAACTGTAGTTTTATGATTCTCATCAATTTATTCAATTGACTTCTCAATCTATTCTTTAATGAGCTTCAAATCTGCATCAAAATTATCAACAACTTTGTTTTCAACTTCCTCTCTCGTGTTATTTTAAACATATGCATATTAAAAAGAAATTTTAAAAACATATTCATTATGTTATGTGGTGAGATCTTCCTTCACTTTCTCATCCTCCTCTACCTTGTATTCAACTACATTAAGACTATCTTCCACTATTATCTGATCAATGGATATTCTCATCAAAAACTCTTGAATCACATTATCATCTTATTGATCATTAGTTGTTGCTAGATCACGCACTACTTCATTAGCAATTTCAACTGCTTCATAACTTGCTTCTATATTTGCAGATTCAACTTTGAACTCTTCATCAATCATGGCACTTTCCATATTACCACAATTAGTTCCTATTTCAACAAATAAACCACAAGAGTCATTAACGTAATGTTCATCAACCCTATGGTGGAATATCCAAGAATGTTTGTGCCCATTAACAATTTCAACTTCACCAAATTCATCAGTTACAACTAGATTCACCAATTCACATCTCACCTTGCAGTGATCATCCTCATGTTTCTCATCACAGTGGAATTCAACATTATCTTTACCATCCATGTTACCATGGAGTCCTTGAGCATCTATATTCTCTTGCTATGCTTCATGCATAGAGGCTCTAGCTTCTCCCTTTGCAATCTTTGTTGCACATTCTTCATCTTTGACCTATGTGGCTACATAGTGGGATCTATCAATGTCTTCACTCCCTTTTGTTAATATTGCAGACTTCTATGCCTATGACATAATTTATATTACACACCACTTTCCTTTGTAACAAATTTTGCTTGTAGTAGATTCTTCTATGCTTCCTAAGAAGATATAGCTTTTGTTACCTTGCACAAAAACATCTCTTTCAATGTTTGTTTTATAAAATCTAGTACTAAATCACCGCATGTTACATATGATATGGGTTGTTAGATTGGTACTCAATTAAATCTTTACCTCGATGAAATGTTTTCATTTTGACAAGCCAAAAAAAAATTTTTCTACTAGTAAACATAGGAGGTGGTAGTAGATCCATGCTACACTAATCACCCTTGATCTCTTCCTCATCTTCTCATAGACTAATTAGCTCCATGGTTGTGTCTTGAACCTTTATAAACATGGAAATGATCTTTGCCTCTTCTTTTCACTTGCAGGTTGTGCTCATTCACTTGCAGGTTGTGCTCAATTGAGAAAAACAATTGTAATACATCTATATTCATCATATGAAAGTAAGCAGGGGGGTTTTCAGCAGATTACTTTTCATAGAAAAAATACTATATGTATGTGTGTTATTTCTCATTGTTTATGATTGATGTTCTGAATTCTGAATTGAATTTCGCAGAGAAGTAGAGTGTGTTTCTGTCGTGTGATTTTGATTAAAATTTCATGATAAATTGCAAATATACACCATAATTTCTACATACAACTCAAAGGGATACTCCTGACTCACTTTGGTTGACGAAAATGCCATAGTTATATGTTTCTTGAAGGATCACTATTCATTTTTCTGAAAAGGTCTTAGTTCCCTAATTACAGTGAAAATGGTATACCCTTTGTTTTCTTGAAGGATCACTAAATAATTCTAATAAAATTAAATATCATATTTTTTAATTAAAAAATAGAAAATATTTATTAACATTAAATATTATCAAGTAATAACTAATTTAAAAATATAATTAAATAGTATAATTTTCAATTAAAAGCAAGAGGCTTAAATAGTATCACATGGCTATTTCATTAACATAACAGATTCAATTGACCATGTAACCATGAATCAATATCCTAAGCATTACACCCAAAATATGAGCCATTCAACACTTAAGTCAACACCATTTACACATGCATATGTATACATATATTTTCTATGGGTTATATGTCTTGACTTTAAATTTATAAAACAAGATTAAACACCAAAGAAAAAATGCGTGGAGGAAAAACTAAATGAAATCACACATTTACACAAGATGATTTTACTTGGTAAAACCTTGATAGGGTATTCAAGAAATCCACGGGCAAGGGATTAGATCTTTATTAATCATGAATGATTCTCCATGATTACATTTTCTTGCACATTCATCAGTTTTATAGCCTCTCCTCCATTATATAACTGCTATTCAGTATAAATATTGTTACTAACCTACAAAACTAACTCATAGTAACTAATAAATATTTTACTCATAATTACATAATTTGTTGTCATATTTCAACAAACTCCAGCTTGACAACAATTTTGTAGGTTTTAACCCCATACAGAAATTACCTGCATACGAATCCTAAATAACAGGAAAAATAAAAATGCGAGAGCATAACACATAAAACACATATACACAGAGATTTCCCACTGGATCT
>APFE031174082.1:0-15469 GCA_000404065.3 Pinus taeda | reverse complement strand
CAAGATTCCAATCAAGAAATCTTGCGTGTTTTTAGCAAAAAGATGATGACACTTGCAAACACAAAACAAGACCAAAACTCCTTATAATTAGAGAGAAATCGGAGTAAGGATGCTTTCTATAACACAGACAACTGATACTAACAAAAATGACTGTTTCAAACTGACTAAAAGCACCAGACAAACTTCAGAGACACAAAAAATTTATAAATTCTGAAAGTTGCAAGATATACGCGACCGTACTTAGTGCAGACTGCATGTATACATGACTGTTTCTGAGGAAACCTGTGTATACGCGGGTTTACTTCAGACAACAAGCGTTTATAAGCTTCTGTAACTAAATAAAATAGCGTATATATAATATTTCAGGAAAAATAAAAAACAAGCTCAAGAAACTGGTAAAACTCAGAAGTCAAGAACAGACCAGACAGTAACAATAAACCAGCAAGCAACTGAGCCTTGATAGGCTTGAAAAACACCCAAACTAGAAACAACAAGAGTGTTGTCCCCAGTGGAGTCACCAATTCTGTTGAGGGATTTTATCCCCTAGGGCTTTTGGGTGGAACCCTAGTAGACTGAAAGTTGTCTAAACAAAGAAACATGCACACACACAACCATTATGCTAGCAAAAGCTAATTCTAAAGTAAGAAGGACGTACCTCAGGTCCTACATTCGGGTAGTTTCTCAAGGGTCCAAACCCTTCTTCACGTCCCTTTCGCTCCTTTGCCCTGCAAAAACAACAATTCCAAAGAATGCAGCAGTATATGGACAAAGATTTATACAGAAATCATCTTTATGTTATACAAGAAGGAGTTAGTTATGAAATTTTAAACATCCATTCATACATGAAATTCAAACATGAACATCATAAACATAAAGAAGAAGCATATCGGGAATCAAGACGTGTTTCTTTATTATAGACAAATAGAAATTACAAAAAGAGTAATATCACCTGAGCAACCTTTATAGGCTCCAAGCGCAGCCTCCTTCTGGATCCGTCCCGCCTCAAGCCTCTACCATATCTCCTTCCAAGACTCACTCCATGATGCCATAACTAAGGGATGAACATCAAATCACAAGAAAACAAGGGTTTCCTGTACAAATGGAGGAAGTGCAGAAGGCACAAGGGTCTTCAGACCTGATCAGGGGGAAAATCTCAGTATAATAATCTTTCTCTCTCTTCTCTCTTCCCTTTGATGTCTTTTTATACCAATTCCAAAGTAGTTTTTTAGTTAGGAATTGGTTGGGAACAGTTGAGGCCATGGGCACTAACAGGTGATCAGCAGGTAAAACCCGCGATCTCCACCCGAGAATAAGGAGTTTTATATTTTTTTAAGTGTTTTAATACATATACGCGGGTTGGGTATATATGAACCCGCGTATACACGTGTTTAACTCAGGGCAATGTCGCGTACAGGGAATAAAACACTGTTTTTTAGATTTTGGATCAGGTCTGGAAGGAGGGGTTGCCCTAGGCCATGAGTGCAGCATCACAAACCATAATAGTGAGATTTGGAGCTATAACAATGTTTCCCACCAATCCTTGATGTGGGGGTGGCTTTGAGAAGAGAAAAAGTAACATTTTCCCAGCTATAAAAATCATAAACAGAAAAATAATATCCTTCTAGTAGATTTAACCATTTATCTATGTTGTCTGCATCTATTTGGCCCTCAGATATGGGAATGTCAAAGTTTACTTGTACCTTAAAAGGAGTGGTGCCTCCAGAGTGGTTGTTGGATGTGGATACACCACTGGTGGGCAACCATTGAAGGACCTAGGCAAATTTATCCATCATCACATTTCTTTATTTCTCGAGGGCCTCCTCAAGCAACATTTTGATAGGATCTCCTGTTCCATCATCTTTATTTTCTTCCTCCATGAGCAGTCTTCAGGGTTTGCGAGGCTAATATTGCAAAGGTTCAACCAAATTGAGCCCTAACTCCTTATACCCTGACCTCGTTGGGGACATGCAAAGAAAAACAAAGAAAAAGTAGACCACTCTGATACCATTGATCCAATTTTAAACAAGAAAAAAACAAATTATAGATATAACCATAAACATAGAGATGTAGCAAGAATAAAACTTCATTTCATTAATACCAAAGAACTGAAATATGCTTACATAAATAATGGAAATAAACTAGCTCAAGCGATGATAGATTATCTTTGAGAAGAGATGTGGCGGCTACATGCCTCTAAACTATGCTCCAATGAGCCTTGAAGGCCTATTTATTATTTAGAAATAATGGAAAACCCTAAACATCCAAAAACATAAGCCTAGTAGATGAAGCGGCAAAACTATGGGCCCTGTTTGGGTAAATTGGTACATCAACTTCCCGGGGTCGTAACTTTGGCATACGATCTCCATTTGACGTGCATAATACCTCGTTAGAAATCTCTATTCGAGCAATACAAATTCAGAGATGCCATCATTGGGCAGTGATGCATGGTGGCCCCGATGTTCCCAAAAAAAGTTGTTTAGGGCCTTAAAACGACTCTGGAAGTTTAGGAATAGAAAATGTCAAAAATAGTAAACTATGCTACAATTAAGGAAACTGAAAAACTGAAAGAAGCAATGGTGGGGGTCCAAGTGTGTTATAGACATTTTTGGGCACTGCAACCCCAATCATAAATTTCCATAAACCAAGGGCTCCTAAGTCCCTAAAAGTGTTGCTTCACTCCCTAAAGGAACAAGGTCAGCTGATTACATCATCTCCCAGAAGTTCTCCACAGAAAATTGCTCAGAACTGGTCAAAACTGGACCATACTGAATGCCCAGGGTAGAGGGTGCGATGCATCCCACCTACTCAGTGTAAAGGGTGTGATGCATACTGGAAAGCCCTTCTGAAGGGTACGATGGGCGAGAATGGACAAATGGCAGGGACAGTTTGCGAGGTGGAGGATCATGGAATCTTCCAGAAGCTTCTCCTCTAACACTTGCCTCTTTGAATTTGCCTAGGGATGAGTAAGAGATCATCAATCTCTAAGTGGAATCAACAACTATCAGAGAGAGGACACTAATCAAAATCCCAGAAGCTGACTCACCCCCTTACAATCATCTATATATGGATCCCTCATCATAGAGATCCAGAGGCTGGAATCTTGTATCATGTAAAGAAGTGTTGTTGGTTTCCTGGTGTAACATCATAGTGTTGGGTGATCTAAGCTTTACATGAGGTGAAGAAGGGCTTTCATGCTGGAGGATGATGCTGGGTCAGAACATTTGCTTGTAATCCTCTTTGCTATTCTTGATATTAATAAAGCTATTCAAGTTTTCCTCCACATTCTTGTATGTTTGATTGTATATGCATTTGTGTGGTCAATACATATTTGGTCCTGTATTGTTTATGACTGTAGATCTCTGTTCTTCAATAGTATAATGTTTCTTTGATTCCACAGGTGCTCTTTGAAGCTGGGTAGATGAAGAAGAAGTGGCAAAGATCTATCAGAAGGAGAGGAGCCAGGCAAGGAACCAAGCGCAAGACTGAGGTTGGTGTCCTTTGTTCCCCTCTTATCTACTTCTCATAAAGGAAAGCGAAAGTAGTTTTAACTTGTTTGTTTCTAAGATAGCTACCAGTCTTAGTGGGACTAGTAGCTTCGAATGGACACTATTCCCGGTAACAAAGTGGAATAGGTGGGTGGCCACTAACATCCACCTACATCAGAGGAACAGCTGCAAAAATTCAAGATTGGGAGAAAGGGAAAACAAAGCGAAGGTGTTATTGAAAATGTCAGTGAAGGACACCATCATCCCTCACATCAGAGAGTGCAAAACTTCCAATGATATTTGGTTGACTCTCAAGGATATATATGACATAAAGAATAAAAATTTCATGTTATTTCTAAAGAGTAAGGTTCTCTCCATCATAATGGAGGAGAATGAATCCATTGTTGCATTCATATCTCGGATCAAAGAGCTAAGAGACAAGTTGGGCGACATAGAGGAGAAAGTGTCCAACACTGATCTCGTCTTGATTACCTTAAATGATATGACTAATGATTATCATATGTTCATTACATGGCTGGAAATGAAGGAGAAAGATACCACCTTTGAAGAGTTGACAAGGATCTTGATGCAAGAAGAAGAGAGGCGTATGAATCTGAAGCTTGAAAATGTAGACCTGACATTGATGGCGAAGAAAAATATTTCGAAGGGAAACAAGGAGCAGGACAGAAAGGCGGTGGTACACCCCAAAAAGAGCCATTTCAAGGTATGCCATCATCTAGAAATGATTCAGGAATCAAGTGTTTTTACTGTGGTAAAACTAGCCACAATGCTAGAAATTGTTATAAAAAGAAGACTCATGAAGCTAGACACAGACATAAGAAGCATACAGGGCACTTTGCTGATGAAAATCAGAATCACAACCTCAAATTGTTTATGTCTAATTCCGCTTTCTCTGCTAAGGCTGATGAGGTTGAAACTTGTTTTGAGGATTCTAGAGCATCCACTCATATGATAGGTAATAAGAATTGGTTTGAAATTTTTAAAGAGACTAGCAATGGTGCTAATATCTACCTTGGTGATGACAGGGGATACCAGATTAAAGGGTATGGTGATATTCCTGTGATGTTTCTTGATGGTAATATCAGGTGCATCCAAAATGTCATGTATGTACCGGGCATTAAAAATAATTTGATCTTTGTCTCCATGATTGCAAATCGGAACTTGAAGGTAGAATTTTTCAAAACCTATTGTGTCATAAAGGATTTTCTTGATCATTAGAAGATGGTTGCATCTGGAATATGAGTTGGAGGCTTGTATAAGTTGAATGTTACAAGCATGCCACATCAAGCTTTAACTTAAACAACGATGACAACAAATAATTTTTGGCATCAAATATTTGTACACATCAATCTTCATGACCTATTGATGCTACAAAAGCAAGGTATGGTTAATGGACTTCCCGTTTTAAGAAATGCACATGTTGATTGTGAAGGATGTGCACTTGGAAAAATGCATAGGGATGAATTTCCCTCAAATTTAAATAGGAGAAAGAGAGTATACCCGAACTTGTGCACACTGATATATGTGGACTGATGCAGACAAGGTCCTTAGGAGGAGCTCTCTATTTTTTGTTATTTGTTAATGATTGCAAAAAATATACCTAGGTATATTTTCTCAAAAACAAAAGTCATACTTTTGAATATTTTAAAGAATTTAGAAGTACGGTTGAAAAGCAGACATGGAAGGTCATCAAAATTCTCTGCTCAGATCAAGGGGGAGAATACAAGCTTGACTTCATCAAATATTGTAGGGATCATGTAATAATTCAGCAGTTTATAGTACCCCACACTCCACAACAGAACAAGGTTGGAGAGAGAAAGAACAAAACTCTAGTGGAGTGTTCACGCAACATGTTGAAAGGAAAGAACCTATCTAATGGCTTTTGGGTAGAAGCTATTAATACTGCAGTCTATTTAAAGAATAGAAGTCAAGCTAAGATTTTTGATCTCAAGAATCCATTCAAGGCTTTATATGGTTTTAAGCCTGTAGTCATTCATTTAAGAGTATGGTTTGAAATCTTTTGAACATGTTCCTAAGGAGGATAGGAAGAAATTGGATGCTAAATCCATAAAATGGATATTTGTAGGGTACCATTCTGAGTTCAAAGCATATAAATTGTTTAATCCATCTAATCACAATGTATTTGTGAGTAGAGATTTCATCTTCCATGAACAAGTTGATGAAGGGAACATAGACAAAATCTATGAGGAGTGGCACATGCCTTTACTAATTGATGATAGCAATGATGAAGGCAAAGATAGCCATGTGCATAGCAACACCAAAAAAATGAATCTAGTGATGCGGGTACATTCAGAAATCCAAGTCCATTTAGGAGTGAGCAAGACAGATTTAAGGCAAGTCTTCTACCAAGGAGATCAAGTAGCCAGACTCACTTACCAACAAGGTATAAAGACTAAGCTCTTATGACTAGTATTTTACATGTTGTTGATCCGAGGAATTATAATGAAGCAAATCAATATGGTGAATTGAGGTTAGCTATGCAAGAAGAGTATGAGTCAATAATTAAAAACAAAACTTGGGAATTAGTTGAACTACCAAAAGGAAAAGATCCCATAGGTTGTAGATGGCTATATAAACCTAATTTCAAATTAGATGGTAGCGTAGACAAATATAAAGCTAGGTTGGTAGCTAAAGGGTACTCACAGAAAGAAGGGATTGATTATGAGGAGACCTTTTCTCCTGTAGCTAAGTTAAATATGATTAGAATGTTAATAGCTTTAGCTACAAAGCATCATTGGAGTCTACACCAGCTAGATGTGAAATCTGCTTTTCTAAATGGAGAATTGAAGGAAGAGGTATATTTAACACAACCTTAAGGGTTTATTAAATAGAGGCAGGAACATTTGGTCTGTAAATTAAAGAAGGCATTGTATGGATTGAAATAGCACCCAGATATTGGTGTGAAAAAATATACTCTTTCTTCTTGCAACATGGTTATAAGAGAAGCAAAATTTACCCAAATATGTATACCACATTTGATTCAAAGAGGCAGATTGTGTTGATTTCTTTATATGTTGATGATCTAATTGTTACTGGAAATGTCGATGAATTGATTAAAGAAATCAAAGTGAAGATGTCACATGTTTTTGAAATGAAGGACCTTGGAGAATTACATTATTGTTTGGGTCTTGAAGTCTGGAGGGATTCTGGCCAGACTTTTCTCATTCAAGGAAAGTTTGTAAGGGGATTATTGAAGAAATTCAAAATGGATCAGTGTAAATTTGCCTCAGTACCTATACGAAAGAATGTTAAACTTCAAAATGATTATGATTCTAAAGAGGTGGATGCTCCACTGTATAGAGAACTAGTTGGAAGTTTGATTTATTTGACTACAAATAGATTTGACTTGAAATTTTCTATCAGTGCGTTGAGTTAGTTTATGTCAAAACTTCTTGAAAATTATTGGGTGGCAGCAAAAGGTGTCTTCAAGGAACCATCAATTTTGGCATTAAATATACTATTTTTTTTATGTTAAACTGACAAGTTATTTAGATTCAAACTGGGCTAGAAATATGGATGATAGAAGATCTAGAACAGGTTATGCTTTCAATGTTGGGTCTGGGGTCATTTCTTGGAGCAGTGAGAAGCATAGTATTGTATCCTTATCTTCAGCAGAATCAGAGTATCAAGTTGTATGTGTAGCCACTTGTGAAGCAATTTGGTTGAGGATACTTCTTCATGATGTTGGAGAAGAACAAAAATATGCTACAGTGATTAAATCAACAAGAAAATTTCAATCAAGCTAGGAAATAAACCCATTTTTCATAAAAACATAGAACATATTAATACTCAATTTCACTTTGTTAGAGAAAAGGTCCAGTCTAAAGAAATTTGAATTGAATATTGTAACACCTGTGATAATGCAGCAAATATCTTTTCCAAGACCCTTGGGAAGATTAAATTTGAATTGTTTAGGGAGATGTTAGGTGTCCAAGTAAACCCTTTCTCCATTAAGGGGGAGAGTTGAAAATAATGGAGAAATTATGTAATATTGGAGAAACTTTGTTTCAAAGTTGCGCGTGTGTCCTAGATTAGGAGTACTTTCTATTTTCTAGGAGACAATTTTGATCTCCCTAAATTGATGCAAACCTATATATTTTGATTCCATGATTAATGAATGTGTGCGGTACTCCCCAAACAGTCTCTAGGTGCAACTTCCTCACCTGTGCACTGCTAGTTTCAATGTTTCAATCTTCTCTTCCATTTGTAACATATGTAGCTATAGCGAGAGTGTTTTTTAACAGAAATACATGAATCTATATGAGACCGTTGAACCTTTCAAACATTAGGTAAAATTCACACTAGTATATTTCAGACGAAAATCGAAATGGGATTTAATACATCTTACGAACCTAACATCGACAGCTGAAAAATTTTCCAACGCGTTAAGTAATGAAGATTATTGGTATTTAAATTAGAAAGAAAATGTCATTTAATGGGAAAAACAACAGAAGGACAAATGTCAAAGGAAGATAAAGAAAGGTAGACAATGCCTGGACTGACCAATTTTAAAAAGAGACACCTTTGGTGTAATTATAATGTCAAGTTTGGAAGATCTTTGAATATAATATCAATATTTGTAAATAATAAATTAAAATTTAATATAATAATGAATTAAAATTTAATATATGAATTTTGATTGTAAATTTTCCTAAAATTAAGCAGAAGTTATATTATATTTAATATTTTTAATTATAACTTTAATAAATTAAAATGTTTGTCTTAACAAACAAATATAATGGTTGTTGACAAACAAAGGAATGGGGGAATAGGAAGGAAGGAGATCAAGCGCAGATGGAATTAGAGGGAACTAGGCAAGTGTAGAGGGATGAAGTGGCAGAGCAGGAGTAGGAGAAGTCTGGGGAGATTAGTTGGGAAGAGCCAATGGAGAGTGGAGAAGTTGTATCTACGCCACAATTGGAGAGTATTGTTCTTGATCCCATCTCTTCTATTCATAAATCCTTTATTTCTCTGCTCAATTTGATTCTGAGGCCTCATCCTTCTAGGCCTCCTATTTTGGAAAATGTTCATGTTGAATCTATGATTGATGCCCTGGACAGTATCAATGCCTCAATACCTGAGATTCATCTAAACCATCCCTTAGCCTCAATCCTTGTGCCCCGTTTTTATTTAGAAGAAGCTATAGAGAAATATTATTATAACCTTTGGCCTCGGGAGAAGAAGGTCATTCCTCTGGGTGTTGTGGGAGAGTTTGGAGTCCATCCAATCTCAGTTGGACCCTGAAAGACTAGAAGAACAAATTCCAACCTATCAAAGGCTCGGAAAAGAGAAAAAATTGATTTAGCAGACGAGAAACAATTATCACTAAGAGGGGTTCTTAGAGAAGGGCAAGGCCCATCCCGAGTGATCTAATGATTGTGTTGTCTTTTAATTGTGGAGGTTTAGCTAGTGCCTCTAAAAACCTAGCATTAAAGGCTTTGTTTAAATGTTACTATCCTAATGGTATAATTCTTTAAGAAACCCTTGGAGCAAGAGAGGAGATCAAATTGGCACCGAATAAAATGCTTTTGGGCTGGACATTCATGACTGTGGATGCAAGAGGAAGATTTGGGGGATTAGTTCTAGTAGTCAAAGAGGGAAGCCTGAAATTATTAAATTCATAGGGAACAGAGCTATTATTGGGAGCTGAGGTCTACTCTAGGAGATATGCTCGAAATTATTGCTTTTGAATATTTATGGGCCTTGTTAGGACAGGGTGTCATTATGGAATAACATTTTCTCAAAATCCATTATGAATAACCTAAACTTGGTGGGGGGGGGATCTGAAATTCTCCTTGGGCCTATTAGAAACATGGAGTCCAATAGCTGAAGTTGGCCCTCTAGCATATTTCTTCGTAAACAAGATCTTCTCTGGCAAGCTTTTAGATATAAATCCAATAAAATCTAGACCGACTTGGAGGAACAAGAGAGTGGGGGAGGCAAGGGTAGCCAAGAGGCTGGATCAATTTCTTCTAAAAGAGGACTTCACATCTAGAATCCATTGTTTTAGACACTAGGTGGGGGAAGGATGAGAGTTAGACCACCTTCCTATTATGTTGGAAATCAAAGGACCTAATAAAAAACCTGGGTCTCCATTCAAATTTAATTTGGCATGGCTCAAGGAAGCATCATATAATAATTTTGTTAAAGCCACTTGGAGGCCTCTAGTTGGTGAACAGGGGGTGTATCTAGCTCAATCCTTTATGGAGAACTTAAAGCCCATGAAAAAGGAAACGATAGAATGGGAAAAAGAAAAGAAGATCAAAGAGGAATCTGATTTAAGGATAAGGGAGGAATTAGATCATTTGGAGAGTCAAGAAGTGGATGGTTATAAGACAATCAAGAAGAGGGAAAGGATCAAACATCTGGAGATAAAATGAAGGAAAATCATAAATGATAGAGAAGAGCAGTGGAGGCTAAAAAATAGAGCAATATTGTTGCCAGCAGGGACGGAATTTCAAAATTATTTCAGAACTATGCGAAAGGGAGGAAAAATTTAAATACAATCTAGGGATTAAAAATGGAGGAAGGAGGTATTGTAAAATACTTTGCTGATATAGCCTCAATGGGAAGAAACCACTTTAAAAATATCTTAAAAGATAAAGAAGAGGTATCAATAGTTGAGGTGATCCGGGTCACCCAAATATTCCCTAGGTATGTTGTGGAGGAGGAAAATTATCTCCTCATGGCCTCGGTGTCAAGAGGGGATGTATAAGGGATTTTAAAGTTGATGGAAAGGGACAAGAGCCCAGGGCTGAATGGGTGGACAGTGGAACTCTTCCAGCATTTCTTTGATATTATAGGTGATTAACTCACTGGGGTAGTAGAGGAATTTCGAGACAAAGGATCGATATATGAAGCTTTCAATTCCACTTTCTTAGCTTTAATACCTAAATTAGAGGACCCCTCTTTATGTAGTTGCATATATAGGTCAATCTCTTTATGTAGTTGCATATATAAAATTATAGCAAAAGTCATTACAGTCCACCTAAAGCCTATTCTATCAAGAAACATATAATTTGTATTTCTTGATGGCAGAAAGATCCATGAAGCTATAAGGGTTGCACAAGAGACTCTACACAATATCAACAGGAGTCAGAAAAAAGGTGTGATCGTAAAAAACAATCTTTCCAAAGCATATGATGGAATTAGTTGGATTTACATTATGACGATAATGACCCATTTGGGCTTTAGCATCAG
Source organism: Pinus taeda (assembly GCA_000404065.3). NCBI lineage: Eukaryota > Viridiplantae > Streptophyta > Pinopsida > Pinales > Pinaceae > Pinus > Pinus taeda. The sequence continues at coordinate 4,742 of APFE031174082.1, read as the reverse complement.
TTTCATAAATTGGGTAATGGGATGTATTTCAAATGTTAGTTTTGTTTTCCTGATCAACGAGGAAACCTCGTCTTTCTTCCATAGCCAAAGAGGACTCATATAGGGATGCCATTTATCTCCCCTCCTTTTTCTATTAGCAGTAGAGGGCCTTATTCAAATGATCCTAGAAGGAAGGAGAAGATTTTATATAAAAGGTGTTGAAGTGGTTGTAAACCTACATATCACTCATTTATTTTTTGTTGATGATATTCTCCTTTTCAATGATGGAAGTAGGAGTGATATTCAACAGATTAAATTGATCCTAGATCTGTTCCTAATAGGTACAAGTATGTGTATCAATGCTCAAAAATCATCTTTGATTCTAAAGGGGTTGTTAAGGACTAAAATCATGAGGATTATTGCGGCTCTCTCATTTTAAACAAAGATGATGAAGGACAAATTCAAATACCTGGGTTCCCACCTTAAGCCATATACCTACATGAAAGAAGACTAGCAGTGGCTAGTGGCAAAAATTGAAAATCGGGTAAAACATTGGAGTTATAAATGGTTGTTGAGAGCGGGAAGGTTGGTGTTGATCAAGTTAGTTTGTATGGCCATACCTATTTACTGGACTGCATTAATATAGATTCCCAAAGGAATTCTCTCACGGATAAGGAAATTATGTAGTAAATTTTTGTGGGCCAGATCAAAGGAGGATTCAGTGCTACCATGGGTGACCTAGGAGAAAGTAGCTAGACCAAAGGAATGTGGGGTGTGGGGCTTAAAATATCTTACAACCTTCACATCCTTGCTTGCATAAAAACTGGGATGGAGCCTTATATCAATGGAGAACACGTGGATGATTGTCCTCAAAAGAAAATACATTGATAAGAGGTATCCACAAGTCTCAGTTGTTTGGAAGGAAACTCTGGAATCATTTAGGATCATTGAACAAGGGTTAGCCTGGGATGTTAGGAATGGAGAGAAGATCAAACTAGGTATGGACCCTTGGGTAGGATGCAATGAGGGCTATGCCTTATCAAGAGAGGTCATAACTCATTCAAAACTGGGATGGAGACTTATATCAATGGAGGACCTGTGGATGACTGTCATCAAAAGAAAATACATTGAGAAGAGTTATCCACAAGCCTCAGTTGTTTGGAAGGAAAATCCGGAATCATTTAGGATCATTGAACAAGGGTTAGCTTGGCATGTTTGGAATGGAGAGAAGATCAAACTAGATATGGACCCTTAAAATATCTTACAACCTTCAAATCCTCGGTTGCATCAAAACTGGGATGAAGACTTATATCAATGGAGAACCTGTGGTTGACTATCATCAAAACAAAATACATTGATAAGAGGTATCCACAAGCCTCAATTGTTTGGAAGGAAACTCTGGAATCATTTAGGATCATTGAACAAGGGTTAACCTGGCATGTTGGGAATGGAGAGAAGATCAAACTAGGTATGGACCCTTAGGTAGGATGCAATGAGGGCTATGCCTTATCAAGAGAGGTCATAACTCATTCACACACGCAAGGAAATTTTTTCATAAACCAAATTGAGAAGGAAGGCCAATTGACAATATGGCAGCAAGCATGGAAAAAAAATGGACGATATGAAAATGGAGCCCCAGTGGATAGAGGAATGGGTGGACTTCATTAGAGAACTTTAGAGAACTAATGTTCAACTAAGGGACCACCCAGACATGCTGAGATGGGTTCATGCCGCGATCGGAGAATACTCCCCAAAGTTGGCTATAGTCACCAAATGACAAGAATGGAGTGGGGTGCATCGGAGTGGTGGTTCAAACCCTTCTGGAAATTAAAAATTCTTGCAAAATCAAGACTATTTTTCTGGTGTATCTTAAGGAATAAAGTCCCAACACGGGATAATCTCCAAAAAAGAAATAAGATGGGTCCAAGGTATTGCACCCTTTGCAAAAGAAAGGAGGAAATAGTACAACAACTATTCTTAAAGTGTTCATTCAGTAAAAGTACATGGGAAGAAACATGCAGGTTATTGGGAAAGATTTAGGCTTGGAATGGAGAAAACATTGGTGAAGCCTCGCAAAGATGGTGGGATGATACCTGAGAGGAAAATATGGAAAATCTCCCTTTAATAATCTCTTGGGGTATTTGTAGGCTTAGAATAGGATTATTTTCAAGGATTTGGCTCCTGTTCATGTACCCATTGTTGTAGAATGTGCCTCAATTTGTGGCCTTATCCCCTTACCAAATACTATTAAGAGTATTAGGAAAGTAAGAGAAGAACAAATCAGGGGAGACATACCATGGGATTATTTTGATGGCGCGTCTAATCCACAGACCATTTGTGGGGCAGGTTTTGTCATTCACATCAACAATAAAAAAAATCTTAAAAGAATTAGTGAGCCTTGGCTCAGGACCAAATAATTATGCTAAACTTCAATCCTTAAAATTTTTACTTTGCTAGCTTATTCATATGGGATGGGATCGATCTAGATTTTTGGAGACTCGCAGAATGTTGTAAAATGGTCTGATGGAGAGCATTGATGTCAAAACTACATGTTGATTCCATTATTAGAAGAAGTTTTACTTTTAAAACACCATTTTTACTTTATCACTATTTGTCATATTTACAGGGAATGAGACTCAGATGTAGACATCCTATCGAAGGAGGGTATAAAACAAACTTTGGGTGTTCGACGGATAATAGAAATTGACAAGGAGATGATCTGTGTGTTAGATCAACAACCTTTTTTACCATGATAAAAATGTGTTACCGCTCTAAACAAGATTCAGTTTCTTTTTTGTTTGTTAATTATGCGATGTATACATAGGGGATAAACTTGGTACTACTTAAAAACTCTATTTTTGTGATTTTGTATAAACTGCTTGTTCCTATTTGAGCTGTTTTCCTCAAAAACGAGGAGGCTCGAGAACAATCATCAACTCTTTTTTGGTTTATTGGGTTTGGATAATATACAATTTTTACTTTCAGCCCAGAAGAAATACTATATGTTTACCTATTGGACATATAATACATCGAATGCTTAAATGTGTCTACAATTGTAAGTTTTTATTGTCTTAATAGAAAGTTCAATTTATTCCTTGGAAAAAAAATTCATTGCCTTGTGTTTGATATTTTATCATTCGGAAATTATTTTATCAATGTTTTTTATTATAATCATGCTCATACTAGAATAAGATATTTTATAAATTATTTTCATTATAACCTTGGTAATCATGGTAAAGACAAATCTAGAATATTAATATAAATATGTATGATGGTTTGTAGAAAACATATGTTCTCATTTTAACCTTGGTAATCATGGTAAAGACAAATCTAGAATATTAATATAAATATGTATGATGGTTTGTAGAAAACATATGTTCTCATTTTTAACATACCAAAATATTTTGATATTGATACTTTTACAAACTGATTTGTTGACTATATGATGGTGCCATTTTTATGAGGACTTTATGAATTTTCTTTGGCAAGCAATTTGTCCATTGCAGAGAATTTCACTCTCAAGCTTCACCACACATATGTCAAGGTGTGTTGATAAATATGTAAGGGAATCCGTGCCAAATCGAAACACCAAGAAACCATGGCCCGACTCTCTTCCGAATCCAAACTACTCGGAACGTTGCTCTTCTTTATCCTTAGTCCTTGGCTAGTTCTTTATAAATGCTTTTTATTATAATCTTTTGTAATAAATATTTTAACTGTAGTATGTAAATAGACGAGTCACACATTAAGTGACCAATGTTATTAGAAGTAATGCTTCTATGTGTTTTAGGTTATTGTGAGTTTCTAAGTGTGATTCTAGAAATAGTTATTTCTCTATTTGTGTGAGTTGTGCATGAATCATAGATCCACCTTCTTCCGATCTTATCATCTAAAAATTAGCAATATACAACAATTTGTTATATGCTTAATAATACAAAATATCTTAATTGTATTGTGTGCAATTGCTCTCTTACTCTTTTTGAAATTTCTAATAGATGTAAATGGGTTTGGATGGGGAGGGAGAAAAAGCTATTAAAAGGTAACAATGTTGTGCTCCATCGTTACCAAGCTCCCTCATTTCTATCATTAAATTACAGTCCTAGTCCACGTCGGTTTGATCAATTTGTCATGATATTGTGAGAATACTAGTCAATGGCATGAGGACCATGCTTTAATGTTTACCGTGCGTCTCTTGGTTAGTGTAGTATCGACGATTTTCTAAAGAGAATTGTGAAATAATTGTTGTTTGTAGTTTTTCATGGCGTCTAGGGGAGAGATTCCTATTCTTGTGCAGGGACCAGTAGTTGATATAATACTGGTCCCACCAAACCACCAGTGATTAAGACTTTTGAAACCAAAATTTAAACAGAAATAAATAACATTATGTTTAAATAAGTTTTAAATTATGTCCAAAAATCACCCATATATTGATTGGGCCCACAACTGTCCATAAATAGTATTTAACTATTTAATATTACAAAACATATTGACCCAAGTAGAAAACAGCTAGAGCCATAAAGGCTTCCAAACTGGTCTATTCCAGAAGTACAAAACAACAGTCACTTCAACCCCCACTCCTCAGAACTGCAACTTTGCATCCCAAATAAATATGCTGACCTGCACATAACAAAAGGAATGTATGTCAGCCATAACTGCTGTGTTGTTCAACAACTAAGCACCCTATGTTCAATAAATGACACCCAACCCAACAACAATTAAATCCAATTTGTTCAATAAATGACACCCAACCCAATAACAATTAA
>APFE031174073.1:189401-228302 GCA_000404065.3 Pinus taeda | reverse complement strand
TGTTCTCCTTCCTTAAGGAGTGATTGTATGGTGTTACCCTACTTCAAGGGTTTGATATCAATAAAGATATGAACTTTATCTATGTTCATATCTTGTTATTTCTTTGGCAAAGAGGAAAGATTTTTATTTTATTTTTGTAGGTCAAATATACTACAACTTTTGAGCTTCTATGTGACCTTTAAGTTCCTACATGACTCTAGGACTTCCTAGTGACTTTCCACATTCCATGTGTGATGATCTAGACTTATGCAGGAACACAACAAAATAAAAAGATACCCATATACACAGAGATGTAGCAAAAATAAAACTTCATTTCATTAATATCAAAGAACCAAAATATTCTTACATTTAGAAATAAAAATAAACTAGCTCGAGCGATGGTATCTTATCAAGAGACGCGATGGCTACATGCCTATGAAGCATGTTACAATGAGTCTGAAGGGCCTATCCATTATTTAACAACAAGGGAAAACCTCAAGAAACCAAAAACGTAACCCTAGGAGATGGAACACCAAGAGTTTGTAGGCCACGTCGGGGTTAGTTGGGCCGCGAACTTCCCAAGGTCGTAAGTACAAATCATGTAGTACTCAGAGAGATAGTCATTTTCGTGTTTAGTGGAAGGAAGGCCTAACATGTAATCCTTGGAGATGGATTACCAAGGTCAACTAGGAGTAGGTAGAGGAGTATATAGGCCTTGCTTCTTGATGGTTGGTTTGGTAATGGCACAGGTGGTGCAGGATCGAATGCACTTCTAAACATCCTGACGACGCTTCGGCCAATAAAAATATTTTTGCAGTACTGCCATTATTTTCATTACTCCAAAATGTCCAGTGGCTCGACCATAGTGCACCTCCCAAATAATCTTGGCATGTAATATTAAAGGAACAAAAATGTGTCCCATGGTATAACAGTGCATCCTCGAGGTGAAAATTTGGAACTTACTTACCTTCCAGGAGTGTCTGGTATGTGCTACCAAATTCTGGATCACTCTTGTAAAGATGTGGCCACCACGAAAGATCATTCCCACTGGAGTTGAGCACAATGATCAGTGCCAAGATTATTGGTCGGCTAAGGCAATCTGCAACATTATTGGTGCTACTCTTCTTTACTTAATGTTCAAATGGAACTATTGCACGTATGTGGACCATTTTTGATGGTGATCATTTTGCAAATTCCCTTTTGTCTATATGAATTGTAGGGGCTTGTGGTGTGTGTGGATGATTGTTTCCTTCCCCAGAATGTAATTATTCCATTGATGATAGGCCTCCACAATGGAATACACTTCTTTTTCATAGGTAGAATACTTTAGTAGTATGCCTAAAAATGTCTCACTCTGGTAAGCCATTGGATGCCCATGCTGAGTAAGAACTACACCAATAGCATAGTTGGAGGCATCTCTCTCAATCTCAAATGTTTGTTGCAGGTCTGGTAATGTGAGCATTGGTGCAAAGAAGAGCTGATGCTTCAACTTGTAAAACACCTTCTGTTGGGTTTCAGACCAAAAAAATTGTGCTTTTTCTCTGCCCTAGGTGACTTGAATTGAAGGCGAAGTGATATGAGAGAACCCCAACATGAACCTGAGGTACAAATTGGCAAGACGCAGAAAGCTATGGAGCTCTATTAGAGTGGTTGGCGTTGGCAAATCACAAATCACTTGTATCTTGGCTGGGTCCACACGCACACCCTTCTTATCAATTATATACCCTAGATATTTAACATAGGTCATGCCAAAAGTGCATTTATCCAAATTGGCACACAATTTCTGTTGTTGCAAGGTTTGAAGGAATTTTAGAATATGGTGGAGGTGGTCTTCCCTACTCTGGCTGAAGACCAAGATGTCATCTAAATACACCACCACAAATGCATTCGTGAAGGGTCACAAGGTTTCATCCATCAATCTCATGAAGGTTGTGGTAGCATTTATCTACAACGTTTTCCTCTATCTGGCCCTCAAATATGGGAATATCAAACTTAACTTGTACCTTAAAGGGAGTGGCACCTCTAGAGCTACTCCGAGATAAAGATGCATTGCATATGGGTAGCTGTCGAAGGATCTGGGAAAATTTATCCATTATCTCATTCATCTGTTGCTCGAGGGCTTCCTTGAGAAATATTTTGAATCTCCTTCCCCCTTTCCTTTCTTTTCTTCTTCCATGGGATTTCCTCGGGTTTTGCGAGGCTAGTCTTGCAAAGTTTCAACCAATTCGAGCCCTAACTCCTTATACCATGACCTTGTTGGGGATATGTAAGGAATATAAGAGAAAGAGAAGACCACTTTGATACCAATGATCTCGACTTATGCAAGAACACAAAAAAATACAAAAATATCCATATACACAAAGATGCAACAGAAATAAAACTTCATTTCATTAATATCAAAGAACCAATATATGCTTACATACAAAAATAAAAATAAACTATCTCGGGCAATGGTAGCTTATCTATGAGAAGAGATATGGAGGCTACATTCCTATGAACCATGTTACAATGAGGCTCAAGGGCCTATTTATTACTAAAAAACAAGGGAAATTCGTAACTCCAAGCGATGGAATGCCAAGAGCTTGTGGGCCTCATTGGGGTTAGTTGGGTAGCCAAATTCCTGGGGTTGTAACCTAGTCATATTATCTTTATTTGCGGTGTACGGTACTTTGTTGGAAATATCTCTCCTAGTACTATAGGATTTGTGACAAGAGCAATGGGCCTGCTGTGGACCTCAAAACAATTCCGTTTAGGGGGTCAAGACTTCTTCGGAAGTTGAGAACCCATAAAATTACTAAAAATAGTAAATGCCGAAAAAAGCAACGAAACAGATGAAACAAACTAGAGGTCTAAGTGGAATAAGCGAGTGTCCATCAATATCCACTTGGATTATGTGACCCTTGGGCTTCCAGACATTTTACATTTTCTCTTTTTTCGGAAATACAAAATTTCATTCCACAAATTGTGGCAAAATACATGGACAACATAAGACTTTCCTCATGACACTTTGAGAAGCCAAAATTTGGTGAATGTGACATAAGACTTCATTGTAATGTATTAGCTCCAAGTTCCTATAATTGTTGTTATGTCTTCAGTTCTTCACGATAGATCTGACTCATACTTTAACTTCACCCTCCAAAGGGTATGGATAAATATTGGAACCTTTTAGGTCAACATGAGTTTCCATCTATCTATATTTTAAGATTCCTTTATTCCTACATGATAGAATATTTATGTCTTATGTCCATAAGTGTCCTTGTAACCTCTTCTTGATGACCTCCTTGAGCATCATTTTTCCATGTTAGGGTGATAGCATCTGGAAATGAAGTTCATTCATGATAAGACAATATAAGTACCAAAATCACCTATTCTATCTTTGTTTGTTCATGCGAGGTTGAATATGATGGGAAAATGCATAGGGCTTAAGGGAGAGGCCTTCTTGGGTGCAGAGTGCAGGCCTAGGAGACAGGAAGTGAAGGACAGGGCACTAGGAGTGCGCAGTGTTAAGGGAAGAGGAGGAATGCTTGTGTGCATTGTGTAGGTCCTAGAGGAAGAGATGACAAGCTTTCTTACTGAGAATGAACAAAGTGTAGTGCTTGATAAGAGTCTAGGTGTTGCACATTTAAGCACTTCAAGGGCTAAAGGATGGCCCTACTCGTCACTGAAAGTGTGGAGTTCCCAGTGAAGGAAAGGGTGGTCAAGGCATTGCGCATATGGCAAGTTCAGCAGACAAGAGTGGCAAGCTTGGGCACTATAACAACACAATGCATAGTGGTTGAGGAATAGGCTTTAGGAACTACATACTTGAGCATTGTAAAGGTCTAGAGATGGCCTTACTATCGATTGAGAATGCATAGTGCATAATTCAAGGCAAGGTTTTTCCAACCTTATGAAATTGAAAGTGTAAGAAACAAGGTTGAGTGATTGTGCTCTGAGATTGCTCAATGTGCAATGAAGGAGGTTTTCCTCAAGAGGGGCATAGTGCACAGGCACACGAGGTAAAGATCTCATCACTAAGGCTGAGGAATGTGTAGTGCACTCATCACTTGGCTAGAAGTTGAGTGCGCTCATGACTTGCATAAGAGGTGAGGATAGGGAAGAGCTTGAAAATTGACTAAGTGTGCTCAGATCAATGAGACAAGAGAGTGAGAGCACATAATAGGTCTTAAATAATGACAATGCACAGACATACACCCATGCACATGAAAATAAAATACATAATACCTAAAACCAACATGTATACATTAAAATGGCACTCATCCCCAAGTGCAAAATTTAAAATATATCTTCACGATAGAAGTTTCAACTGTAACCAAAATGTGTGCTATGCCATGATAATGTGTCAATCTCATGTTCTAATAATAAATGGGATCAAATAATGCAAGAGACTGTGTTGGAGCTACCTTTGGAAGGTGTGCCAAGGTGCTCTTAGGATGTGTGAAAATAAGTGAAAGTGACGCATGCAAAATAAAAAATAAACACAAGCAACACATGAAGGACAGAGATCCACAAAACGTGACACATGCAAAAGATAGAGGAAACGAAAACAACACATGTAAGAGAAAAAGAAAGAAAAATCGACACTTGCAAAAGAAAAAGCAATAGTTGAGAATCTCACTTGAAAGATGGGGCATTTACAACCATGAGAGAGACAATACTCCTTGTGCTCCAAAAGTTCACAAAGCTCAAAAGCGAAATATGAATGTCAAAATGAGATTTCGACTCAACTCTTTATATAGGGAGAGAAGACATGTGATTATGGTTAATATTTGTGAGTAAGCTTAGTGCATGTTGAGAACTAGGAGTCAAGATTGAATTGACTGCCACTAAGAGGTGTGATAGCACTGACTTGAAGAAGGAATCTCACTTTCAACAAAGAGGGTACAATCACTATCTATATAGGATTCCATTACACTATCTCTAGAAACTACACAAATTAAGCATTTTCTCAAGAAAATATGAAAAAGTTCCATTAATATGTAGTGGAGCAAGAGGAGGAGTTGCTTCCATGGCTCAATGTCAATGGCAGCATCGAAGATCCACACAAATTATTTTGTTTATCGTGAGCATCCACACATGGAATTCTTTCTACATTTGGATCATTGCCCCCTACCATGCCTTCTAGACTTTTATTTCCTCTAGCTTAGGGGATGGGGAAGTATTTCTACTTCCTTAACAATTTATGTCACTTCTATGTAGTATTATTTGTGGCATGGAATATGTGTGTGTAGGGACCAATTTTGTGCTAGAGCACTCCAATAAATTTTCACAATGTAACTTCTTTCCTTCAATCTAAACTAGTTTTTATTCCCTCTTTGAACGTACCTTCAAATACAAAAAGAGTAGTCTGAATTTGAGGTGAAAAAGTGAAAAAAGCAAAGACTTTGTGTGTTTTAGTAGACCACACACCTTTGTTGAAGCTTTTGTTACCTCTTAATACATGAACACAATGTAAGGCAATCAATGTTTAGCACAAACTAATTTCACATGAAGAGATTATTTCTATAGGGAGGTAACTCCTTTGTGTTGTGTATGGCTCACATAGCCCAATTCACAACCACAATAGTTTTAGCTCCTCTATTCATCCCTCCAACATCTATTCTCATCTCCAACAACTCCTCTAGGAATACTTATGCAACATAAACTTCAAATATTTACATCCATGAGATGGATCCAACGATGCCTTTAATGATAGTAGCAGTAACATCACCCTTCTCTGGTGCGAGTTATTTGTGTCTCTAAATCTTTCTAGTCCTTAATAGTCAAACCCAAACCACATTGATGACGTCAATCACAAAATTGATAGACATGTCTACAAAATTGTGTGTTATCTTTAAAACACGATGGATTTCATAGAATAATGCATAACCAATAGACTCTAAAACTCAAAATTATCTATCCTACTCTCCCATGTTCCTAGACTCTTCACAAAAAAAGTCAGATCCATCCTTGTTCCCATACCATGTTAATATGGGAGAGTAAACGCTATTGCACAAATAAAAAATTGTAGAGAGCTAAGATAGGGAAACTACCTTGGACACACAATCCTTCAATTGAAAAAAATATCTCAACCTCATACCAAACTAGAAAGCTAACTATGATTGGAGAGAATATCTCAAACCAACTAAGATTCAACAACTTCCTACATAACAGGAACAAAATTCTTGTTGTAGAGACTAAAAATATACCAAGTATGAGAAATAAATTTAATAATAAAATATAATCATGTAAGCATAAGAGAAATAGAATTTACATAGTCCAACTTCCTCTACCACTATCAATATCTTTACATGGCACTTCTCCATAAAAGTTTACCATAACTATGCTATTTAAATAGGAATAAGAGTATAATATATTAATTTGGAATAAAATACCATCAATAAGAATATATTATTGTAATGATAATATCATATTTACAAATATGAAATAAATAGTAATGGTAAGAAATATAGGACCCATAAACATCACTATAAAATTCCCAATTATGTTTGTATTAAAGTGGAGGGAATTTAAATCAGGTCTTTATACTTTGAAGGAATCAAATTTTTTTACTAGCAAACATTTTTGTTCATTAATGTTTCATTGCACTAAAGGAAGTAAAGTGCAATGTTACACAATCTAGTATGAGGAGCATGTATAATTATATGCATCTAACCCTAATATGTAACATGTGGCATGAGATAACTAGTGTAGTATTTAAAAATAATAATAAGAAGAACTTAATATGGATTAGATCTATCAAATTAATGCTAAAAAACTAAAAATTGGAAAAAAATTAAAATAAAACCATAAAAATTGGAAAATTAAAATAAAACTCATATATATATATTATATATATATTATGCTAGATTATGAAAATGGAGGGTAAGGTGATGAAAACTTGTAACCTTCTAAAAATTGAATGATTTAATTAGTGATTATGATTTTAAACGGCCTTTGGAGTTTGGTGTTTGAATCGTTTGCAAAAATTCCCACCTGTTTTCTACTATAATATACTTAAATCTTGAAGTTACCATTATTAATTTAATAACAATGAGTATAAATTATAATATTCAGATTTAAAAATAAATAAAAATTTTATATTATAATTGAAAAAAATAATTTGTTAATAGATAAAAAATTAGATCTCTTATTTGACATTTGGTGTCATTTATCCCATCTCACTGATAAAGTTGGCTAACCTTAAACTATCATCCTAAAAAAGTTGGCAGCAAAGATCTCATATTATTTCTACAGACACTCTCCCATAGGTTTCTTTTGTCTTACATGTTTCCACAACAAGTTCACAGAGTCAGCAATGGCCAGCGACTTTTCAACGAGATGCCTCAACACCAATGATCAAATTTGATCAAGTCAGAGCCCTTCAAAGGACCTTTGGCACGTCATAGAAGTAAGCAGAAAATTTTATGAGTAAAAAAAAGAATTAAAATTATAATAGTTTAACTTGTGAATGTTAAATCCTATTTTAGAAACTATAGTTTTCGACTTGCTCCCATTTCAGAAACAATAGTTTCGGAGTTGCTCCCATTTCAAAAAGAATAGTTTCCTTTGGAGTTGTGTTTTCTAATTTGTGCATGAAGCATTCCCTGCTAGCTTTTTCAAAAAGTCAGTGATGGTGCCTAGTAATCATTATGGAACCTGCCACATCATATTTCAAATTTCGAGAATCTTGATGATCGAGATTTCTGATATTAACCACCTAGGGTGAGAGCCAGTGCAGAATGGAGAGGAAAACATTTCTGAAACAGAGGTATTTAAGTGAAACACATTCGCTTGTTTCTCTATTGAATGGATAGATGAATTAGCTCATTCCTTTCTTGAATGGATGGATAAGGTAAGACAGATTTGCGCTTTAGTTTCTTCATATTAATATGAACTAATTAGAATTTATGGTTTCTTTTTCAGTAATTCATTTGTTATTTTTAGGTGTTTTTAGACGAACATTTCTTTGCCGGCATGTTTTTAATTTCTTGATTCCAACATCCAGGGCAGGGCATTCGATGCAAAGCGCCTACTGAATAGTAAGAATACTAATACAGAGCCATATTTGGAAGGTACTATGCAGTGTGGTGTTTATCGATTTGATTTCTCTGTGAATAATAATTCATCTAGTTATTTTCATATTACATAAAATCTCACGCTGCAAGGAAACCACTGTATTGCTTATCATTTATTAATTGATAAAATCCTCAAGCAAGGCCCCAGGACAAGCTAGTTGTGCTTGAATCCATGGCATGTGGAGCTAGTTGTGCTTGAATCCATGGCATGTGGTTTTGATTTTAGAATTGATTTGTTCATATACTAGTTACTCTTTTTTCTTCTATCAGAAATTGTCTTAACTATATAGATGCAACTGACCAAATTACATAATGAAATCTGAAAGTAGATGAGAAAAAATATTTTATGACTTGTACCCGTAGAATCTTGTCCCGGGCACATCAGTTAGAAAGAGAGGTATTGGCCTAAGTGAAGCTTTGCGTTGCTAGTACAGTGCGCTATAGAGTTGAACACTCGTCTCCCTCAACCCTCAACCCTTTAACCTGGCCTTATATACAGTAGGTGATTGAACTGGTGAAAGGGTAACAGAGTTCGTCATTCATGGTGGGATTTGGGATTTCCCCAATCCTCTCCAATAATCCAGATTTCTGAATTTATGGTCCTTAAGCCTGGGAAAGAGGCTGTATTGGAAGGTAATACATATGCTTGCATGTATTTCCTTGAAGCTTCAGATTCAAAGAAAGTATAATTCACAAATTAAAGTATACTAAGGAAATTGAGTTCATAGTTTAGTAGCCCGTGAATAACAAATAAATTTGAACAAGTAAGAACCCTGAACCCTTTAACCTGCCCTTTTATAGAGTAGGTGATTGAACTAGTGAAAGGGTAATAGAGTTTGTCATTGATGGTGGTATTTTGTGTTTCCCCAATCCTCTCCAATAATCTGGATTTCCAAATTTCTGGTCCTTAAGCCTGGGAAACAGGCTGTATACGAAGGTAATATATATGCTTGCATATATTTCCTTGGAGCTTCAGATTCAAAATAAGCATAATTCACAAATCAAAGTATACTCAGGAAATTGAGTTCATAGTTTAGTAGCCCGTGGATAACAAATATACTTGTGTCTTGTACAATAGACTGACATTAATTCAGATTGTGTGGCTATAGTAAAATAACCTTGAGAATCGTAATTGCTATAGGGTCACAATTCTATCCTCTGCCCTGCTAAATCGTTATGGAAAAACCCCTGCAAAAAAAAAATTAAAATTCGAGAGCATCTTCTAACCAGCTTTCTTTGGCGCCTTCGAGAAAATCGAACCCTTGCCTCTGATATTGATTATATCTTCAATGGGAGTTATCGTTGTATCAAATATTGGCAAATTTAATGGCGGGTTAACCCGCCCCGAAGGTACAACATAGATGTCGTTGAAAACTCTCATACTGAGAACCTATCAAACATATCAAAAACTGCACAGTAGCTTCTGCGTGGTTATCTAATATTGTAGTCAGGATTGGAGGGTGTTGGAGATTACCAAAACCATGAAACCATTGCTCGTCATTTTATATGCCATTCAAATCATTGAGAGGAAACATACATAGAATTACGATTAGATGAAATATTTAAGGCAACTCGATCTCTTGGGCGCAAGAGGTTTTAGATTGAGTACTCTAAACCACCTTTGATCAACTTCTAATAATACTTGGTAGTGGCCGAAACATCTACTATAACTTTGCGTGTAGTATGGTAATTTTTTAACACAAACCTGGCTAATCTCACCATAAACACAGTTTTTCAACACTTCGGAATTTATGGGTAGTTTCCAACTTTCCACACAATTTTCCTTCAAACATTATTCTTGACGGATGGGTGGTTGAGGGTTTTGAGTCGCAACCACAACCATAATGGAAAATTTTGTAGCTCTTGGATGGCCAACCCCTAGTTCATTGGACATTCTCACACTACAAAAGATATTTCTATTACAATGAATATAAGATAGAACCTCCAAAAATTAAAAGGCATAATATACCTTTGAAAAAAAAATAAAATAAAAAATATTGCTAACAATGTACTTCCAAAGGCTGAACATTTGTCTTGTATCTTAAATCTTTTTGGTATTGTATTTACATAAGGTATGCATACCATAACATGTGAAGGTGTTGTTTGAAACATTGGTGGAATTAATAACTGTTGTATGAAAAATTGTAAAAATAGTTTATGGGACTAAAACATTATCCTACCTAATTGCAACATTCATTCCAATGAAAAGAATTGCTTCCCATCCATTCAAATTCAAGCTGAAATATAAATATTTAGAAATCCATAAAAGGTAGACCACAATAGTCAATGTTGAGAAGAATAACTTAAAACTATATAAAATTGAGTAGAAAGAAACCTATATCAGCTTGACTAACGTGCTCAAAACCTCTTTCATACTTATGGCTCAACTTTCTATTGAGACACTCAAAGGTTAGACGCATTATTAACCATATGCACACCCACTGGTTTGGTATGTATCATTTAATGGGAGATAATTGCACAACTTCTGGAAATTTTTCCTTTTTGGAATGGCTCTAGGGAAAAAAACCCATACATAATCACCAAGACCATGCTAGAATATTGCTCAATGAACAAGTGCATGGGGTGTCTTTAAATCCTGATTCTCATCCGTTGAACATAGAGAGCTGGAGCATTTTCCAAATATTTTCTCGAGATGGTTTAGTCGATAAAGTTCTATAGAAAATCAATTAAGCTCATTTGTGCCCCCAAAAGAAGGCAAGCCCCACTAGTCCAGATATAGGAAGTAGGAGACAGACTGCTTACCAAATGGAGATTGAGTCCACTGCAATATCTGCATTGTTTGGGTGGCCAGTCAAAATAATTAGTGTTATAAAATACCAGACCTCCAAGCTGAAATGATCATCAATCGATATATTAGAAAAGAAGAAGGAATAAAATTTCAAACGAAAAATTTCCATAATGAATGTGATAACATCGGGAATATGAAGCCCAATTTAACTACCTCAATCCTTATACTAACTATAACATAACTTCTATACTAACTATAACATAACTAGTTATAATAACCATTTTTTTAGGTAATTTAAATGAAAATTAATTTTTTTTTATATGTTCTTACATGTTTTAAAAATTAAATTATTAATTTTATATAACTTTATATTATGTATAATGTATGGTGAAACAAAAGTCACTTTAATTGGTGAAACCATCAGATAATGAAGTACTATGTAAGTCATGAAACTTAAAGTTCAAATGAAATTTGAAAAAAAGGTTATGTTTTATATATATATATTATATATATATATAATATTTTATTTAATTTTAAAATATAATTATATTATTTTAAATTTTAAATTTTAAAGTGTAAATCATTATCTATTTTAAAAAAACTTTCCATTGTTATTAAAGAAAATGATAATATTTATTTTTTTATTTTTTGATGAATTCTATTTAAAATATCATTAAAATTAACTAAATAGCAAATTTAATTTTTAATTAAACATAGATTAAATATAATAAAGTTTTTGGAAACTCTAAATTTATTTGTGCATTCAAATATCAAAAAAAAATAATTAAACTTAAAAATTGTATCTCTAAATGTGAAAGGAAATAACAAGAAAAATTATGCTTTCCAAAAAAAATTATTTAATTATTAAATTGAAATTATAATTATATTTTCAAACTAATAATCTACTTTTCAAGGAGAGTTTGAATGATGTTGTATTTAAAATAGATTTTGAAGAATAATAATTTGAATGACCATGAATTTAATATACTTTTTAAAGACAAGAATTTTAAAGAATTAAGATTAAAATTTTAAAGAATATTGTTTTGAGGTGTAGATTAGTTGGTTTCATTGAGACTTAGGCTCCATTAAATCACTATTTCAAATTTCATGAGGAGAAGTTAAGAATGTGAACTATAAGGGATACAATTTATCGCTAAAGACATCCAAGTTGAATGGAACCTCACATAATCATAGTAATTATATCTTATAATTAGGTAGATCATTTTCCTATCTAACATTGAAACTAACCTAAAATCAATTTAAATTAAAAAAATACATTTCAAAAATAACAACTAAATATATAAATTTAAGTCATCAAAAAATATTTATATTTCTCCTATTTGAATACCTCAAACCTATATATAGAGCTTTGATAGAGGATTTGCTGAGTGCTAGCGAATTTCAACTTTAGGTCCCCTAGGTGGTAGGAGTTTGCCATTATAGAATTTTTTTTTTATATAGAGCTGAGTTTGTGGTCTATTTATTGGGTTTCTATCTAGTGGTTCTAAACAATTTTTAGCTTGTTTGAATCAAATTATATTTCACATTAAAATTTGAATAAATAGATACACATTTAGATTAATTTAAATGTATATTTCACACATATTTAATGGATTAAAATTTAAATAAATAAAATTTAACATTTACATTGATTTAAATTAATTAAAAATTTTAAAGGTTAATAAAAATATATAAATTTATAAGCGTTCACTTAGAAAATATGATCATACTCTAGCCAGCTCGCTCTGATATAGGGTTTACAAAAAAAATATGAGAATCAACCCAGTTTGCCAAGCCTATTTGGACGTCCATAAAAGTCGAACCCACGACGACACTATTAAGGACTATGAGGTTTAATGGTGGAGAATCACCACGTGTTGGTCATAGTGAATCCCCTATGCTTGAATTTATGATTACTAAAATAATTCAAAAACCCCAATACATATAATAGATGAATGTAGTACATAATTTATATATTTAATAGTATTATTATTAATAATTTAATTTTTAAATTTACAAATGCATTGAACTATATTTAATTAAATTTGTAGTATATATATTTTATATTTTATACATGTGAATCGATTTTAAACAAAAATGTATTTTTAACTATTAAATTTATTCAAATTATATTAATATTAATATTAATATTATAAAAAAAATCGTTTTAATTAATTATTATTAATATAATATTTTTAATAATTAATTTTATATAATAATTAATTAATTAAACATGTATAATATATATTTAATTAAAATTAAAAGTTTACGTTAATTTTACATTATTAAATTTAATTTAATAATAATAATATTTTTTTATTTATATTTTTTTAAGTTCAATTTAGGTTGATCGAATCAATTTTTATGTAAACTAGTCATTTATATGGAGTTCAGTTTTTTGTATGCCCATTGAGTTTATATCTCTTGGACAATTTTAAAGTCAATCTGGGGTTACTTAAAGATTAAAGATATCTGGTTCTAGTTCTTTTTCCTTTCTCAAATGCATGTTCCACTTCCTTTATGCACCATAGATTTTTGTTTCTCTTATTTGAATACCTCAAACCTTTATATAGAGCTCTGTTAGAGGATTTCCCTTAGTGCTAGTGAATTTCAACTTTACATCTACCATTAGACTTGCTAGGTAGTGGGAGTTTGCCATTATAGAAAGAAAATTTATATGGAGCCTGAGTTTGTGGTCCATCCATTGTGTTTCTATCTAGTGGACTTCAAATACTGATTGTGGGCATAGTTGATCAAATTATATTTCACACGTATTAAATATATTAAAATTTAAATAAATCGGATTCCTTTAAAGTTTAAATAAATAAATAAATATTTATACATAAATTAATAAAACTTAATAAAAGTATATGAATTTATGAACGGATGATTAAGTTAGAAAGTAGGATCTACTGTAGCCACAGTCACTTGATGCTAGCACCTTCACCAATTACAAACCCGTCATGATCTCTGTCCCATGGTATGGAAGTTGTCTGTGGGTCATCATTCCTATGTGAAAGGGTTCTACAAGCAATAAATCCACCCACACCTGTAAGCAAAATCGAAGCGTCTGTGCCACCTGCAAGCATGATATCTTCTTCGCCTCTGCAAATATGATTTGTAGCTGCAGATATGCCATAATTTGATGTTGTATATGCTGTTGAAATTAAGTAGGTCGGACCCATTACTCCTAGATCTATTGCCAACAATGCAGATCCCATGTTTGCAATGGAATAAGGAACAAACTATGGTGTCATCTTCCTGAAACCCCTATGTACAAGAGCCTCTCTTCCACTAGAGTAAACTATAAGGCCACCCATCGCCGAACCCACCAACACCCCTACACACATCTTGTCTATTTGTGTAGAATAGAGCAGTCATGTTAATAGAATACACTTTATGTTTATCTCTTGACGTACCATGTACTGAGAGAAGCCAAGTGTATGACTATATTCTAAAATTTAGGCGGGGTGGGGGCTAAGTGGGATGGGTGGATCATTTCATTGTGTGATCATAGGTTTACATAAGTGGATTAGCATTTTCCTAAGTTTCTTGTCTATTATTTAGTGATCATCCATTTCATTAGTAGACAATGGACTTTCTACCAAATCCTTTGATTAAATGAAATAACTATCATCTTAAGTTTATATGAATTGTGTATTTAATATTAATGAAAATCAAAGGACAATATTTTATTTTCCTGAATTTTAACTATTACTAGATATCCTCAAAAATATAGATGCATTTAGGTGAATCTTGATATGATAAAATCAATAACAATAACACCAAATTTTCTATTTTTAAAACTTTTGTTGCATAATGTTCCAATCACTTTTAAACCACCTTCATTATCCATTGACCAATAGACTGTCTCTCTTCCCAAAGACTTCACAAGCATGAATATCCATTTCCCAATAGAGTGTCTCTATGCACAAAGACTTCACAACAATGACTATTCATGATTTCATGAATTCCATACATGTTTATGGCTCCACTACCTGACATAGCTTGTAACTATATTAAAAATAGAGTCATGAATGCCTTGTCATGCTCTAGCATGTTTAGAACCATAAAATTGAAATGCACACTCTTTCATGTTTGTAATTTTATCCGAGATGTAATTAAAACCATAACATTGAAATGTACACACAAGCATGTCTGTAATTTTATGTGTGATGTAATTAGAACCATAACATTGAAATGCACACTTGTTGAGCATTGAAATGTGGACTTCTAGTTTCCCACTTCGACTCTCAACCATATATAGCCATTAACATACATAACAATCATGGAACCATGCATGTGAATGTTTGTGGTTGTCCCAATCATTTGGTGTTAGCAGTGTTGGGAGATAATCATGTGTGATTTTAATTCATCATTTATTATCTAGCCACACCACCTTATACAACTGAATTATCTTGCCAATTTCCACCTTCCAATTCTAGGTGGGTGTAATTCAACTGCTCAGCATCAGTTTCTCCATTTGAGACAAAAGGAAGAATCTTCATGCTCTTCTCTAGTTGGAAGTGTTTGTCAACTCTTCTCAAGAAGTATCCATACATGATAGATGTTGCATAGACTTGCCCCAATCAAACTGCCAACTGCTCGTGTGCTTTGTGTATCCCCTTTTTTGTGATTGTTGTCCTTGTTAATCACGATGCGTTCTACATTACACTTACTCAAAAACAATTTGAGATATTCCTTGTTATAGAAGAATTCCATTTTGGTGATGGTAATGTGCATAACCTTCAATGAATATCAATGTTAGTTTTAATTTTCAATGATCAGCAGACCTATGTGTTTGAGATCTATTTGTCGCTTTTCATTAGTTTTCATATGAGTTTTGTTGTATATTGTCTTATTGTAAAAGAATATTATGTATTTTTATATTAATCAATATTTTATATTTCTTGTTTTTTTTATTAAGGTATAAAATTCCACCTCTTGATCACCCCAAAAAGAATATGAAACAACTTTCACTTGGCGATGCATTTGGTATCTCTCAATGCTCTAATCAACTGCATATTTTTTTAAATGAAGTATATGATCATGTGGATGAGGAACATGAATGAGATAGTGTAGAACTTCTTGAAGAGGAACCTACATCAAGAGGTACATAAGAACATTCAAGTCCAAGTGGAAGATGAGATTTCCACGGGCTTATGCTATAAAAGATTTTAATGGTGTTGAAAGGATAAAATTTTCATGGTGTGTAAAATTTATAAGGGAAACTCCATTTGCTATGTATGGAAGCACAACCCTTCAAGTTATTGCTTTAAACATCCATTCAACGTCAGAGGCTCATAAACTTGCTCTGCAACTTGTAGAGGGAGAAAGTAAACGGAGTACTCTTACAATTACAAAACATGTAGAGCTAATGGTTGATGCTCAGAAAGAGAGAATTATATCGGTTATTGGGAACATGTATTTTGTTGCAATACAAGATTTACCTTTGGAAGTATATAAGTCAATTTGTGACTTGAATAGGTATAAAAACACTCCTCACATGCCTCTAATAGATGAATACTCAACATATACAATTACAACATCTGGAAAAGGCTTTCTAGAAGCTGCCAAGGAAGTATATTGGAAAAAATTAAAAGATGAGATTTTCCAAAGTCCATATTACTCACTTTAAGTTGATGAAAGCACTAATTGGACTATGGTGCAACATTTGATTTTTTATATTACATATTTGACAGACGGAGGAAGAGGTTCATGTGCTACAAAATTCATATAATTGCTACAAACTAGGGATGGAACATCATAGTCTATGTATGATGCTGTTATATCTCTTTTAGCAGACATGAATCTATCGATGACAAAGTTAGTTGGATTTGGATCTGATGGAGCATCATCCATGAGGGGTATTCATGAAGGTTTATCTACTAAGATTCGTTGACATGCCCCTCATTTATTAGATATCCATTGTATATCTCATCAAGAAGCATTAGCAACAAATGATGTTTCATTTTATTTTGAATAGTTGCAAGCTATTGATAACTTTGCAAACAAGATCTATTCATGGTTAGGAAAATCTACTAAAAGACATGGAGAATTGAAATAGCTAATAGAGTCATTTCAAATCACAAGGCAAATCACAAGGCTAGAAGTGTTACAAATTCATCATATTAGATGGCTTTCTAGAGGAAAAGTCATGGAAAGTCTCGTTAAGCTCATGCATGCTTTGTTAAAAGACAGGGAGTTAGTGGAGGAAACAAATGTATGAGATGGCTACAATAGTTCAAGTTCAATTTTGCATCCACTTATTTGTAGATGTGCTTATTGAATTAAATAAGCTGTATCAAAAGTTTCAAGAGGATCATGTTGACATTACATATTTTGGAACAACTTTGGATATCACTATTAACTTGCTTCATAAGTGATTTCTAAGAGGCACATTTGGGGCAGGTGCAATGCACACATCATCCTTTTTAAGTAAAACACAACAAAGAACTCTTGAGTTTGCAAATTGCATAGGTATAGTACATGTACATGAATTGAGGTTTGAGAGTTTGCCAAAGTCACAAAGATCAGGGACACTAGATGACTGCATTATGCTGGGAAAGGGTTTTGTAATGAAGGTGATTGACTCTCTAAATGCAAGGTTCACAGATTTACCTATTTTTAATGCATCTAAGTTTTTAAGCCCTCGTAATTATTATGAGGATATGGATGATACAGACTCTCAAACAAGAAGATGGTTGACATGTTTATGTGAAAAATTTAGTGTTGGAGGCTTGCTTATTGTGGACAACATTAAATGTATCAGTGAAATGGATGAATTAATATGTATTATGTATAAATCTTACCCCAAAAAGCATATTTTTGGAGCATGGGAGCTATGTGGAGGTGAAATTGAATGGTTTGATAGATTTCCATGCTTAATGCAGCTATGGCAAGCAATTCTTGTTATTCCTCCTTGTACAACAGTTTGTGAAAGAGGTTTTTCAAAATTAAATTAGATAAAAAATGAGGATAGATCAAGACTTTCTTTAAGAACATTGGATATGTTAATGCTTATCTCTCTCAGTGCACCTCATGCTCTAAATGAGGTAGATTGGAATGCTAGTTATGATGAATGGAAAGGGATGAAAACTCGAAAACCTCTTCTACTATGAAAATAGATTGAAAGAACTAGTAAGTTTCAGTATTTATTACCATCATTGTCTTACTTTATCGAGCACTTGAAAGAACCATTTTGGTAAGTGAGTTTTTTTTTTAGTTTTATACCATTTGACTTTTGTAAATGAAAGAATAACCATATTTTTCAAGTTTGTATGTGAAATTTTTCTTAAACATATTGAATGCAATCATTGAGGATATTGCACAAGATATGTTAATCTGGAGGACCACAACTGTCAAAGTTTGATAACTGAAAGAAGAAGCGATCTTGGATCAATTTTCCGACCAAGTGTAGGGACTATAGTTCCAATCATTTGAGATGTGAAATTATTGGAAGTCTCAACTTTCCAGAAGAGTTTTAATAGACAATAGCAGAGTGACTTGGTCAAATCTGAAGTTTATAAGCTATAATTCCACTGATACCTCCTATATAAGCTAGAATTTACTTTTATTTTTACAAATGAGACCTTCCATAATTTTAATATAAGTATTTTTGTTTCTTCATAATTTTATTCTTATTTCAATCTCATTAAGATGTAATGATTTCTATATGCTTATTTTTTGTTCTTAGTTTAGACTCATATGCAATTTCCCAACTATGATTTTGTCCCTATAGTTGGTTCAGTTGTGGTTGAGTTCAAGGCCTGTGCAATATGATCTTATGTGGTTACATTTCTCAATCACACATGTGTAAGAGTAATGCATTTACTAATGTAGCCTTTTATGTAGTAGTATCTTTCTATTTGTGAAAAAGATAGTTTAGTATTTCTGTGTTGATTTTCATACAGTCTTGCTTGTTTTGAACTAGAGACAACATCAGAATGTGGTAGTTTTTTCTTAAGTTTCCTTTTCTTCCTTTTATATGTTTGGAGATTTGGGCTTCTCACTTTTTAAAGATATTAAATTGTGTTATTTTCATGCATGGCCTAATATGGTCTCCTTGAGTATGATAGATGGATATGTGTTTTCTAACTTTGTAATATTATGTTTGCTCTTATTGAATGTATCTTATAAGTGTTAATAATATGAACTTCGTATTTCCTAAAAAACTAGTCTTTGCACCCTTGAAGAACTATAGAATGATGCTGTATTGAAGACGAAGATTTCAAAGGATGTGTTGAATGGCAATGGGTGGGTATTTTTTTGTCTCTTTCATTAGTATTAAGTTATAGATATTTTCTTGTTCTTTTGTTATGAGAAATGACATTTGTCTTTATGCATGCAACAAGAGTGTGACCATTCAAGAGGTGTTGAGTATAGAAATAAAACTAGAATGGAAGAAAGGGACTAAGATAACATTTCCAGAGAAGGGGAATGAACAGTTAGGAGTTGTGGTTGCTGATATGGTATTTGTGATTGGGGAATGAATAGTTTGGAGTCGTGGTTGTTGATCTGGTATTTGTGATTGATGAGAGGCCACATGATTCGTTTAGATGAGAAGGCAATGACTTGGTGCTTTGCCAGAAGATAAGCTTGGTTGAAGCTATCATAGGATTTTCTATTGCAATTCCAACATTGAGTGGGAAGACACTAAATCTTACTTTCAATGACATTATATACCCTGGGAATGAAAATATTATTCCCAAGGAGGGAATTCCCATTGCAAAGGAGCATGAAAGGAAAGCAAATTTCAGAATCAAGTTTGAAATTAGATTTCCCTCCAAACTTAGTCCTTAGTAGAAGGCTGGAATCAAGAGAATTTTGGGAGGCCATGCTTGACATTGTTGTCTCAAGTTATGCCTCTTTTATTGTAGATACTTAACAAGACCGAAATAGACAACAAAAATAACGAATTGTAGTTGCGAGTTCCTCCACCAAATTGTAAAAGTTACCATTTGTATATCTTCTCAGTGAGCTAAAATAAGTAGCCAGAGTCATATCTTCCTTTTTGATTGAGTCATACCATCTATAGAATGCATTCCTTTTCTATGTTGATTTTGTACAACTTGCTATATTCCCAAGTTTCTTTGCCAATTTTTGGTCTTGGCTTTCTTAGCATGTCCATATACTAGATCATAACTACCACTATAGTGCAATGTCATTGCTTGTACCTGTAGATTATGTCAATTCTTATGAAACTTCCTTATTATTTAGCTTCACTGGTGTACCAATGATGTAAGAAGTTCCAAGATGATGATGTGATTTACTTTATGTACACTTTACACCAAGACAATACAACTATCCAAAGCCTTTGGTATGATTTTGAATCTAGCTAACCAGGTCTCAACAAAAGTTCTTCAGACATGAAGGCAAAACAAATAGAAATTTTACAATTGTCTTAGTGTTTGCATTGCTTTGGAAAAGTGCGTATTGAATATTCAAATGCCACATCTATTTTACTCATCATTCGAAAACTACCAAAAGAACTCTTTTAGTCCAATGTAGCATGTTTGTAATTACAAATCCCATTAACCATAGTTTGATCACGCATCAACAACATTTCCTTTTACTATTTGGATAACGTTGTATTTCTTACATATATGTTCTTCATTACTCATATCAATTTAATAGAAATTTCATGTACCACATCAAATGAATCTTGGCACAGTGGCATTTGTACTGTGAAATCATATTATTGAGGCTCTTCTACCCCATGTTTTCAGAGTGTAATCTTCAAATGCATGTTGAGATGTAAATTTTTTCTTTCCTCTCAAAATAATTCTTTTTTGGATGTTCTTACACCAACATTTGCTTAATATAATAGTAATTCAAGGAAAAAGACAAAAAACATAACATTTGGTGAACATAAATTATGAACACAGTTGGCCTATCACTTGTCAGTTACAATGCGTATGAATTGTATGATGAGTACTGGACTTGTAGCTATGTTGGAAGG
Organism: Pinus taeda; assembly: GCA_000404065.3. Classification (NCBI taxonomy): domain Eukaryota; kingdom Viridiplantae; phylum Streptophyta; class Pinopsida; order Pinales; family Pinaceae; genus Pinus; species Pinus taeda. The sequence continues at coordinate 207,556 of APFE031174073.1, read as the reverse complement.
CGCTATTGTTCTTGATAAACTGAGAAATATCTTGCAGCTTGCAACATTGTAAAGACATTGGTAACCAACAATATGTTGTCTTAGAACTCACAGAATTAGCTCCAAATAGTTACCAATTCACCATGTGTTAAAAAAAAAGAAATTTGAAGATAATTTACTGTTGTCAATTGAATTGCTTCTTTTTTTTATGCTTTTCATTATGGAAGGGAGACCTAAATGTGCGCCCTTCTAAATGAAATTAAGAATTTCCCTTCAAATTTGATCACTACTGAAGACGTCCACCATAATGTCTCCATTGTACCATGAGTGCGATGACTCCATGTGCTCGGGATTACTTTTACAACATAGTGATTTTTTATTTATGTAGGGATTGGTCAAGTGCGAGAATATTAATGGGATGGAAATAGTCAAGTCGAGCATAACATAGAGAAATTCTTGCGATTATATATACTGGTGTAGTGTGCAAGTCTCTACCTCAGAACTGTCAGTTTGTAGTGGTTTGAATGATAGTGTAATGTGAGTACATAGTAGCACATGGTCCAAAGTTATGTATTTTTTTTTTTATCTTTCAGCGATACGCGGATAAGTGTTTGATGTATTTCTTTTTCACCTGTAGGTAATATTAAAGACAAAAAAAATAGAGACATTGATTGCAATTCCACTACCAAGAAGTCATTAAGTTAAATGCTCTTTTTCTTTTCATTGTTTGTCTAAAGGAATTCATACTTTAAACCATTTCAAGAATGGAAAGTAGTGATCAAAATTATCTTTGGTTTTTTGGGGTTATGTAAATTTATTTTTATTTTTTAATTTGGTGAATGTAGAGATTGTTTTGGGAAGTATCTTCAATATTATTATGATGGTATTGCTGTGTAAACAATTCTAGCTTAAACTTAGAGGAAGTAAAACCTTTGTGTACAATAGAGGCATTGTCATGCAAACGACCTAATTGTGGTAAGTTTTAAGCATGGCTTTCCCTCAAGTTTTCAAATAAGCTTAATATTTATGAAAGAAACCAATATGAAAATTATCTGCTACCATCCTCCATTTTCTTGAGGAACATAATATTGTTTCTAAGACTTAAAACCACTATTTTTCACTTTGCTTTATAACAATGGTTTGGAAAGATAACATCCTTTGCTCTTCATCAGGGAAACTTGATAGATTTGGTAAAAATGCTCACATATTTAGATAATCAACTCTCTTCATCGATAAGAAAGAATAATTTCCCAACTCCTGACAATTTCTCTAATTGGTTATCATGTTCATTCATATCTTTGGAATCAATGTTTCTAATTCTTGCTTACTTGCATTATCTTGCACCTTGGTCTCATAAAAAACCAACATGTTCTTTCCCTAGCTTCCATATACTCCTATTTTGCTAGTTGCTCAATGATTCTTTAGTTTCTTGAGACACAATGTGAAGCTATAATTTTGAGAGGTTCTCGGCCCAATTTCCAATCATCATTTGACACTAGTATGAGGTATCCAAGATAAGATCTTGAAATCATCACCTTCCACAATGGTCTTTACTTCAATGCTTACATGCCTACTTGGATCACTTTATAGGAAATTGGGGTACTTAAGCTCACTTTATCGTATACCCATTAAAGATAAAGTGGCCTCAAAGATTTACAAATATTAAATGTTGGTACAACAAAATTACAACGCTACTTTTATAAACTAAATCTCTAGCTACTTTGTCGTTGGAAAAGCTCTCTCTCACCTTTCCTCCCATCTCATCTGCAACATTTTCACTTGTTTTTTTTTCTACTAAATTTTTGCCCATTTCAAGCTATAATTTTGAGAGGTTCTCATTCTAATTCTTGCTTACTTGCATTATCCTGCACCTTGGTCTCATAAAAAACCAACATGTTCTTTCCCTAGCTTCCATATACTCCTATTTTGCTAGTTGCTCAATGATTCTTTAGTTTCTTGAGACACAGTGTGAAGCTATAATTTCAATTATAATTTATGTTATTTTCCCTAGCTTCCATATGCTAGGGGATCAATGATTCTTTAGTTTTTGAGAAACTGTTTGAAATTAAGATCTTGTAAAGTGTCTACTATAAAAATGTTAAATATATAATTTCAGATTTTAAGATGTGATTAATAAAGACATTAATAAAATCAAGATAGATCACAAAGTCTAAAATCAAACCTATATAATCTTTGTTATAATTGGTAATAACTCTTTTCAATCCAATTGGTCGTGGGTTTAAAACTCTAAATTAATATAGAACATTTTTTCACTACCATACTAGGATATTTTATAATTCTAACTTCATATTTGGTAAACTTTTTGTTACACAGTATTTTGTCACTGACCTCACATACCTTGATCCTGAATAGAGTCGGTCCCTGAATGGCATCTGCACTTTGTCATATACCAAAATATGTGTCCAAATATTCCATATTACCCAAGCAGATTGCCTCAACTTATTAATCCTGAAGAGGACCCCTTTTTACCCATGTTTCAAAATCGTCGGAGGTCATCAGTATCCTTCCTGTGACGATAGCCCAGAATGAACTAACGCCTTGCGATGTCATCTTTGAGTCTCGGTGTTTGACCCGCGACGACCCAGATATGGTGAATTAGTTCAAACAAAATACTTCTGGGTGGTTCTGGAGCTAGTTGTTGGGTCAAAGAAGTTCGCCTCTCCTCATTTGAGATGGTGGTTCCGCCTTTTGAGTAACCTCCCATGAAGATAAGTTTCCTCTCCCCTCATTTGTGGAGGCTCCTCCTCTTATAAAAGCATCCTCCATGGCTATGATCAGCTGGTTCCTAGTTGGGAGTTCTTGGCTAGTTTTGAGTTAGCTAGTTCTTGGTTTATTGGATTGGTAGCTTACAGTTTGGATTGCTAATAGTCTAGAAATAGCTTGTGATGAGGATAGCCTTTCATCTTGTGGATTGATAGTGTGAAATGGTTTTGTAAGAAGGAAGCCTTGTTGTGATTACCTTAGTTTCATACTTGTGCTTTTGGGTGAGAGAGAGTCATTAGTCCTTCTAGGAGACCTTTGAGAGTGAATGCTTATGGAGACATACTGATCAGACCCTTCAAGGAAGCTTGCGACGTCAAGGCATGGTTGTAAGATTTACTGTTGTTTATAATAATATAATCAATGGTTATTTCCTATATCATGTATGAAATGTATGTAATAGCTTATGGTTCGTTGACTCTATAAGTAGATAGTTCATTGTTGTGCTCTATTACATGTTTTGTCATTTTCATATGTTGTTTTAGGTCAATCATTCATTAAGGAGAAGAAAGTGATAGCTGAAGCGACATGATGAAGACTTCATCAAACATTGGTATAAGGTAGGTCTCTTCAACGATAATTATTTAAGTAATTAGTGATTGGCTTTATCTTGTTGTGACTAGACCCAGTCTAAGGTTAGAGTGGTTGCCTCTGTCTACAAAGGGAACAATACCTGTATCACAAGTTGGAAACTCCACTGGGGAATGAATTTGAGTGTTTTCTCTTGATTTTGCTCTTGTTGTTGTTGATTGAATTACATAGTGTCTCTTTGTTTTGGGACTGAACCATCAGAGATTTGGAACACTTGAGTAGATCTGGTAGTCCATCGCACTATCTCAATGATAAGCCTGGTGTATTTCTGTTGTTTAAGTCTTGTTTTCCCTCTCTATTGAGAACATCGTTGTTTAATTCCTAATAGCTGCGACGAATCGCTCTTGTTCTCTCTACCCTTGTTGTACGTCACAAATGTCCTGTCATACAGCTGCGACAATTCCTAAAATCGGATTGTCGTTGAGAATAGGTGTGCCCTTTCGATGACGTCGCTCAGTTTCCCATTTTATGCTTGCGATGATTAGTGATCGTCTCATGTTGTCAATGTTGAGCCTGCGACGATTCCTGTAGGGTTAATTCTTATAGCTTTGCCTCTTGAATAGACCAGTGTAGCTTGTCCTTTGTTGTTTCTTTCACATTGTTAAGATTGTTTGATTGTGTTTACTGAGGGATGTCCTTCTTAGTTCTATTTGTATGAAATTTGGCTTTTTGGACTATGTGACCTACGTCTTTTAGGGTTCTGTCAAGAATTCATTGGTTTTGGCTTGCTTGTCCTTTCAAGTTTCTGCGCTACATCCACAACAGTCTTGTTGACTTGTTTGGAGTTGTTCTCTTTGCTACTTGCCCATGTTCCTGGTTGATCCGTAGTGATTGCTTATCAAACTAGCTTGTTGTGTTGTTTTGATTTCCATTCTCTATTGAAGCATAGATTAGATTTGCCTTTTGATAAGTCAAGCTTTGCATTAGCTTTTTTGTTGTTTATTCCAAAAATAAAAAACAATTGCACTCATATAGTATAAGAAAATGAAAGCTTGTTTGCATTAGTAGATTCTTTATGATTAGGAATTGAAAAGCGAAATTCAAATATTTCATTGTTCGTCATAGTAGTTGCGAGATAATCAAAAATCGATGCATTGTGTTTCCTATTGATTGGATTACTTGCTTGTCCTATTATTCTTTCATTGGCTTGTTATTGTCTTCGTTCACTTGGATATGAACTCCTTACCCTCATTTAGGTAGTCGTTCATCGAAAGGAATGGTTTTTTACTCATTCTAGTTGCATTTTGGGAGTGTTAAAGATACATTCGATAGGGCCTTGAAATCGAGACTTAAATCAAGATTGACTGTTAAAATCTATTGAAAGAACTTAAAAACACATTGGAACCTAATGCTCACATATCTAGAGGTCTAGGCTAGAGATGTATTCTAGCGTCATTAAACCTAGTTACTGTTGTTTTCACTAAGGTTGGGTGATTCCTCGTTTTGTGATTCAATAGGTACTAGTACGGATTTGTGCTCCTTATACCGTCGAGTATATATTGGGAGACCCCACTAGGTTATCATCGTATTATCCATAGGAAGACGAATATGCTGCCTTACAAATTTAACACACTGAACATAGCATTTGGGAAGATTGACTGCCGTACGGAAAGTCCTTGGTCATTTCTCTTTCATTTTATTACCGAGGTCTATATGCAGTTTTGCGATTTGTCTGGTAAACCTCTCATCTAGAATTCCAAAGAAATCACTTTCATTCCTTTTTGACACTTTAAAGGTAAAAGGATCATCTGTGCACTTGTCCTTTCAGGCTCATTAAACTTCGAAAGCAATGGAGTCACCTTTCATCTTTTTCTCAACTCTTAAAATATGAAAAGGCATAGTTTTGTTTCAATGTTGTAAAATTAACTACCCATAAAATATTCCTGGTTACAGTTAGTATTTATTTCAAAGTCAATTTCGTTGGCAACCTTTCGAGAGTCTACTAGTCAAGGTCTCCCCTTAGATGGGAATGCTGGTCATTTTCCTTCTTTTGGAAATGCTAGTGCTCTTTATCTGGCAACATTGTCCCTGCCTAGGTTAACCATTAGCCTACCGTTTTGGTTGTTTTCAACCTCGGTGGTCCCAAGCATCTCAACTCTTGTTCCACAGTCTCCTTCATCTGAATCACATCACAATTATTCTAGGGTTGACTCTTCACCTTCTTCCCCTATTTCTTCACCCTCCTCTTCTACTTCGCCTGGTGAATGTTCCAAATCCAGTAACCAGGTGGCTATGGAGAAGAAGAGGAAGATGAAGAAGAAGAAGCTAGATAAGCGAGAGGCCAACCGTCCGACTATTACTCTAAGTGCACCTCTGGTAGAAAAACCTTTGATCCTCCTTGGAAGGTCAAATTTCCTTTGAGATTGGCCTGGTATTCCCAAGATCTTAGAAGTATGGTCTCGAGATATGATTCGACCATCCTTATCAACCTCTGAAGATTATGTCGATGCTACACCTTTAGCTGGCAGTGGTAAGAATAAAGGGAAGATTAGATTTCCCTGTTAGTTATGTGAAGGGGAGCATCTTCTTCAACTTTGTCCTCTCCTGGAGAAAGCTTCCAAAGTTTTAGAAAACCTTACAGTTCCTCAACCCCAACATCAGGTTGGTTATTAGAGGCTTACTTCTAATGCTCCCCAGATTGGTAAAGAGATTGACTTGGATTCATCTCTTGCCCATCCTCCTCTTCCTGAGCCTAACTGTGTTATGTCTGTTCCCAACCAACCATTGGTGGAAGAGAGTGTCAGTTTGGTTTTGCCACCAGTTCATTCTATTCTGGAAGAGCATATTGATCATACTGCTCATGTTCTTTTAGTTTCTTCAGATTATCATGCATTAAAAAGTGACCCTCCTATCCCTGCTGCTCCGGAGAGTCCTTCTTCAATTCCTACAGAGCATGGGGGCAATCATATGATACCCCCACCAAGTAGTTCTGTCGTTTCCTTTGATTGGAGTCGCTTAACTACATTCTGCCTCCCATCTTTTGCGCCTTTCCAGATCACAATACACACCTAAGTACTTGGCACTCTCTTGGATGAAGGTGCATCTGTTAGCCTCATGTTTTCCACTACTTGGCGAGCTTTGGGCTTCCCACAACTTGTGCCTATCACCCAGAATTTGTTGTCTTTCGACGGAGGACCCAGTCAACCCTTAGGGATTCTTCCGAAGTTCCCTATTACTTTGGGAGGTAAAACCATCTAAATAGATGTGATGGTCATCCAAGGTGTGATGGATTTTAATCTTCTCCTTGGTAGCAACTATATTTATGTCATGGGAGCTCTTGTTTCTTCGCTTTTCCATGTGGTTTGTTTTCCACATGACGGAAGAATTATGACTATAGATCAATTATTGTTTTTTGGTCACTAGGTACCTCCTTTGCAACCATAATCCCCTATCGAATCTTGTTTTCCAGCAGTACCTTCCTCGCCATAGGTCAATTATGTGGCTAACCATTCTGCCTCCACTAATGATTAAGCCGATCATCTAGTACATCATGTACTGGGGGCCTTGGACCTTGATTTGTCATTTGTACCCCATGACCTATATTCTTCCCAGAGCATGGTCCTTCCATCTAGTGAAGACCTCTTTGGAGCTCTGTTCTCATATGGTCCATGAATATTTTCCCCGAGCATAGTTTATTCCTATGTCAACCTCATTGAGAAATGAACCCAAGGGTGCTGAGGATAGTTCTTTTCTTGTGTTGACCTCATTAAAAAATGAAACAAAGAGTCCCGTGAATAGTTTATTCCTGTGTCAACCTCGTTAAGAAATGAACGCAGGGGTGCTAAGGATAGTTATTTTCTTGTGTCGACCTCATTAAAAAATGAAACAGAGAGTCCCGAGGATAATCTGTTCTTGTGTCAACCTCGTTTAAAAAATCAAACAAGGAATATGGAGCATAGTTCCTTGTCTTGTGTCAAGCTCGTTAAAAAATGAATCAAGTTGTCTTGAGGAGAGTTCTTGATCTTGTGTCAACCTCGTTAAAAAATGGCACAAATGTCTTGAGGATAGTTCTTTCACTGTGTCAGCCTCGTTAAAAAATGAACCACTCCTTTTTCCAAATCGAGTCTTTGATTCAAGATCTCGTAAAATCCTAGTTGAGTATTTCCAAGATCTCGCAAGTGAACCTTCATTCCATCCACCTAGTTGAATGCAATGAAGCTTGGGGGGCATGTACCTCAATTTGAGTCATTATGTTGGGGGCATGCGAACTTATAACAAGCATAGTTTTTCATTTCAAGCTTGTGTAAACATGAAACTATTCAAGAAGAGTTCTCCATGGTTCAAGCTTGTGTAAAAATGAACCCACACCCAATTTTCACCCTCGTGATCACCATTTTTATCAGTTAATTTCTTCTAGATGAACCTTAGTTGTTTCATTCCATCATCACCATCTATTTGGCCGATCATATGCTTTCACTTGGTTGTTTTCCCTTTCTTAAGGGACTGCATCAATGAGTGGTCTTATTACCCAACCTCTTAACCATTATGTGTTTTGAGTAGTTCCACCATTTCCGAAACCAGTTGCTACCCTTTATAACACTCATTCCTCCAAGACGAGTCACCTTTAAGCTCTTTTCTAACTCATAAAAAATGAAAAGCTTGCCCAATATTTTTCCCATTTGACTCGTAAAAGAAATGAAATTGGTGGAGGGGGTCCACTTTTAAGCTCTTTTTTGACCTTTTAAAAATGAAAAGATCGTCGAGCCCTTTTCGTTTTGAGCTCGTTAATGGTTGCAAAACGTCATGTATCCAGTAAGTTTCTAACTTTTTCGGATTGGAGACACTATTTATGAAAATTACTCCTTGATTGAAACTGTCAAGTGGTTCTCTCAAGTATCCTTTTCTACCTTTTTGGGCTTGAGAGACAAAAACGTACAAAAAGGGCCCATCTAGAATTTTCTTTTCCATGTCTTTTTCAAACTCTCTAAATATTAAAAAGACTCTGAGTTTTACCTATGTCGGACTCGTTAAACCCTGACGACATTGGACTCGTCGCCATAATGAGACCCAAGATTTTGCCCCGTAGGGCTTGTTAAAATTTCACTGGGTTTGATTTGTCCGAAGGACAAACTTATATTGCAAGGATATGCTATCCCCGTCAAGCTTGTGTTTCAAAAATAATTGGGGTACTCGCCAACAATGGTGGGGGGAGATTTGGAAATATTGTGTTGATTACCTATGGCAGCTTGTTGCTCTTGAACATCGACGCCTCTTTTGCTTCAGTCAGGTTTGGGATATCCTCACTTTTTATTTGGCCTTCCGGGATTTGGGTTCTTCATTTTGCCTCATTCCATTTTATCCCTACTATCTCTGCATGACCTTTGATCCCTTGGTACCAAAATGCTGCCGCATTCCGAAGTCGTGTCACCAATATGTTCAAGAGCTTAATCTTTCTACAGTTAGCACCCTTACATCCTCCTCTAATTCTCTGTTTCATCCATCTCGTTCCTTTGTATCACATTGTTGATGTGGGAAAAATTATGGCCCTCTTGCGACGAATCGCTTCCTGTCAACATCAACTGATTATCCAGGAAGTTGATCTAGAAACTCCTTTCAGGTACCTTGGAGCTTGCATGCCTCAATGGCAAGTTCTTCACACTCAATGGCAGGCTTGTATCATTGGTCCTTGATCGGGTGATTTCACAAGTGTTCGACTCCAGATCATTCTTCACACTTTGTGGATTGTACTAGCAGTACCTTGAGAACCATTGACATTATTGGTGGTCTCTCTCATGCTTGTCAATGGTTCACATCATTGGCCGATAATAAAATGATTTTCTAGTATGCTCGACTTCAACACATTTATTCACATATTAGACATTATACGATGGACAAGTCGGGATTCAAGACCCTAGTCTCAGATTACACAAGTCCAGGTTGCGTGGATTATTTATACATGACTCTTTTGATTGGATGGCTGCAACCATACCTGAGTCTTTCTGGATGGTTGCAACCATACCTGGGTCTTTTTGAATGGTTGCGACCATACCTGTGTCTTTCTGGATGGTTGCAACCATACTTGTGTATTCATATGGTCTTGTCGACTGGATGGTTGCGTCCATACCACAAACCAGTTCTATTTGTCTTTTGGATGGTTGTGCCCATACCTTGACTGCATGTACTTCTTTCAATATCAGAGATATCAATTGTAATTGCATCTGCGGCTTCTTCGTGATGGTTTTCTAGTTTAGTTATGGTTTCGTAAATCATTTCACCCCTACCACTCTCTCGGCCTTCATGCTTTGGGGGATCTGTTACATAGTATTTTGTCACCGACCCCACATCCCTTGATCCTTGATAGAGTCGGTCCCTAAATGACATCTTCTCTTTGTCATATACCCAAATATGTGTCCAAATCTTCCATATTATGGAAGAATATTGCCTTAGCTCATTAATCTTGAAGTGGACGCCATTTTACCCATGTTTCAAAATTGTCGTAGGTCGTCAATATGCTACCTGTGACGATAGCCCAAAATAAACTAATGCCTTGCAATTTCATCTCTAAATCTCAGTTTTGACTCGTGACGACCCAAATATGGCAAATTAGTTCAATCAAAATACTTCTGGGTGGTTTTGGAGCTGGTTGTTGGGTCAAAGTAGTTCCTCTCTCCTCATTTGAGATCGTGCTTCCACCTTTTGAGTAACCTCCCATGAAGATAAGCTTCCTCTCCCCTCATTTGTGGAGGCTCCTGCTCTTATAAAAGAATTCTCCATGGCTATGATCATCTAGTTCCTAGTTGGGAGTTCTTAGCTAGTTCTGAGTTATCTAGTTCTTGGTTTGTGGGATTGATAGCTTACAGTTTGGATTGTTGATAGTCTAGCAATAGCTTGTGATGGGAATAGCCTTTCATCTTGTGGATTGATAGTGTGAAATCGTTTTGTAAGAAGGAAGCCTTGTTCTGATTGCCTTACTTTCATACTTGTGCTTTTGGGTGAGAGAGCATCATAAATCCCTCTGGGATACCTTTGAGAGAGAATGCTTATGGAGACATACTAATCGGACCCTTCAAGGAAGCTTGGGATGTCAAGGTGTGGTTGTAAGCTTTAATGTTGTTTATATTAATATAATCAATGGTTATTTCCTATATCATGTATGAAATGTATGTTGATAGCTTATGGTTCCTTGACTCTATAAGTAGATAGTTCATTGTTGTGTTCTATTACGTGTTTTGTCATTTTCATATGTTGTTTCAGGTAAATCATTCATTAAGGAGAAGAAAGTGATAGCTGAAGCAATGTGGCGAAGACTTCATCAAACACCAATATATGGTAGGTCTCTTCAATGATAACTATTTAAGGAATTAGCGATTGTCTTTGTCTTGCTGTGATTAGACCCACTCTAGGGCTAGAGGGGTTGCCTCTGTCTACAGAGGGAACAATACCTGTATCAGACTCTCTTTGACATATTGAAATTTTATTGTAATTCTTATATGTATTATATTATAGACTATGGCGAAGCATAAGCTTATGTTTGGGATTTCCTTTTACATTAAAACCCATTTTCCTCTTATTCTTTTGAAACACACCATGTATAAAAACGTAGTCTAGCTACTCTAACAAGGAGACTACTCCATCAGATTCAAAAATAGAGAAACACCTATGTGGAATTTTTAACTATCACTTTAACTTGTTTTAAATTCAGGCTAATGGAATATTTCACAATTACAGCGCCATATAACTAATTATTATAATATTTTTTATTTTCATAATTAAAAAGAAGAGAAATCTAAAGTTGACTATCAACTGATTATGAATTCGGATCATTGGAATGCTCGGCTTCAAAGCCACTGGTACCATCGATGTTGTCACAAACATCCTGTTGGTGAGCAACACTTGCCAGCTTCTTAATTGGCTTGATTTTCAAATTCCTTATGATTTCTGATTCCAACTCCTCAGGATTTAATTCAATGATTTTGCAAAGTAGCCCTTTATTGCATTCGATCTTAGTGCAGTTGTCAGGGTCGTTGGCAAAAATTTTCAATATCAGTAGGCCAAGCATGGTGAAATCTGAGTATTTATATTTATATGTATCTGAGAAGTGACCCTAGTACTTGAATGAATTCCAATATGGTTTCTATCGTACAACAAAGAGGCAAGTGATTCCATGGACTCAGAGATGGCCATCACCCGAATGTGATTCTGGGGTATTTCCAACTATTTGTAGATTATCTCTGCAACCGCTTTTCGAATCCCTTTCTCTAGAAGTTATGAGCAAGCATATGATTTCGACACACAGTTTCCTAGAAGTATTTATCTATGTTAGAATAATAAAATAAATATATGAATAAATATATAAAAATAACTATAAATAATAAAAAAGTAAGAATAACTAACAAATAAAAAGGAATAAGATAAGCAAGAGTTAAATTAAGAAAAAGGTTGATTTAAGGTAAACTTGAAACAAATAAAATAAAAGTTGGCGTGATGAGATATAGATTTGTGCATGCGGATCCCTTTCCAATCCCTTCTATATTTAATGGATGAAAGGGAGATGAGAGACATTCATTCTTTATAGAGGAGAATGTTGGAAGACAAAGGATTCACTAGTTGCAGTAGTTGATCGAGGGATTGAGGTGGCCAACTATGAAAATAATATATCAAGCTAAGCCTACAGTTTGGTGGAGAGTCATCCCTAAAACTTTGTTGTGGTCAGCAAGGTCTGAGTAGCATTACAACTTTGAAACCATGAGTAAGGTATTTTATTTCTTTACTAGTAATTCTTCACTCTGCATGTTTTCATAAATTATATGTTAATCAACTGAATACTTTTTATTGATTATTAAAAATGTAGATTGATGTAAATGGTTTGTATGTTTTAATTATGGTTCATTACATATGGTATCAGAGCTAAGTTACAATTCATGAGGCTTATAAGTCATTATCATGATCTCCATAACCTTATGAGTTTTTAAATTTAATTGAAAAAGAACATAAAAATACCACCAAGTAGAAGCCCATATATTCATAATTAATTAGTTTCATAGCGTAAGACCAAAAATAAAATTTGTCAACTATAAATTGATATCTTTATAATTAATTATTTTTATTATTAGCATATTATATTATATATATATATATATATTTTTATATATATATATTATTATTATATTTATGAAAATAATTTGAAATATCTATATTGAGAAAATAAATTCCCCTGATTTCAATCAAATTTCTATATACAATTGAAATATTGCATTATTTATTAAGTAATTATTATTATTTTAAATATATTTTTTGTGTATATTATAAAATATCAACTCAATTTATAAAAATAAGAGTAACAAAAAGGATACATATATTTACTTGTTTCAAGAGAATAAAGGAAGACAAGTCCTCTGAAGCTAAGAATCCATTTTGAACCCTCATTATCTAAACATATGATTACAGACTTCAATATGAGAAGAATCTCTATTTTGAACCCTCGTTATCTAAACATATGATTAGAGACTTCAATATGAGGAGAATATAAATCCAGTGACTCTCATTATGTTTTTATTCACTGTAGTCATATATATGGTTGAAAGAAAATAATAATATGATAGGTTCATGTCATGATTCAAACCTCTTATGTAACTAAAAGGAGATTCAATTTTCTACTGACGATTTGACAAAGAAATTCTTCATTTGTACTACTAGAATCATAACAAAAATAAAGTATTAAATGAGAAGTAAATATTTCATGAAAAAAATTAAAATAATCCCAAAATGATCAAGCCTTATGTTTTCATTACAAGATTCTTAAATCTCAAAAAAGTTATTTTTTCTATTCTTTTTGTTCTAGTTTATGAAGTCTAATTGAAATGGTTTAGTCACCTAGGGCCCAGGTTATATTAGTATTTAGCATGACCATATTTCTTTGTTGTATTAACCAACAAGGATTTGAACCTTAAATCTCATTGTTTACATAATACTTCATATCATGGCAATCACCAATTCAAGTACACCACATAGATTGTGTTTTTATATGGAAATAATTCTATGATTCAACAACCATTTTCCACCAAATTGTTCATTTAGGGAGTACCATTAGAACACCAAGTTATGCTTATTCCAAAACCTTCCATCATGTTCTAAAACAAATTTCCCCTTCTCGATAAATCACATTTTGGGGCTTTTTCTTGACAATGAATTCTTCCACACTTCTATCATATTTCTTCAGCAATATGTGTGGGAAGGTTAAATGAAATAGATTCAATACAGTAGAGGATTTCCTCAATGGGAATGCAATGAGTAGCTATGGAAAAATTAAAACATTTTTCAAGGAGAAAGATGGTGAGGAGATCAAGTTCATGGGAATAAAGATTAATAATAGTAGAGGGAACTGGTTAAAGGGGATGAAAGACTCAAAATATTAAGAGAAGTAGAGGGACCAAGGCTAAGGATGTTTTCCTGTTTATTAGATGAAGTTGAAAAAAAATATACGTTAACGGAAGAATTATTATTATTGACTTATGGGAAATTTTATTATTAGAGGATTTTTTCTTTTTAATTTTAATGGAGGAAGCGAGACGTTATACATTAGAAATCAAAGAGAACTTATTAATGATAATAGAGTTTTAGGAGACAATTTTTTTATAAGGAGAAAGAAGGTTGGATTTGATCAAATTCGAAACATAGTTTAGGCTCTTAGAATTCTATTTAAAGTGATTATCATTGACATTAGAGAGATTTGAATTATAAAAATAATATGATTATTCATATGAAAATTATTAATATTATGGTTAATATAATGATAATAAGAATTAAAGGAGATAAAGGGGAAATTATTCTACCTGTAATTTTATTCATCTAAGATAAGAACAAAGTTACATTTTTCACATGCTAAAAAGCATTTGAGAAATAGCACCTCATGACTAATCAAAGAATATAAGAATCAAGATATAAAACCTTGCCATAAAAAATGGCTAACAATCAGTTTGAAACCCCAACAAATGAAAAATCATAAATATCAAAGACTAGGCACAAGCTACTTTGCAAGCTCAAGATAAAGGCCTAGAATGAGGCCACAAAAAAGAATGAAAATAAAAGGGCATTATAGTCCATCATTCATGGCGTCCACCTAGTTGCCAACAATGAAGTCATTCTCTACAAAAAGACAAAAAATATCGTGGAAGGAAGAGTCGCAGCACACTCAAATGCATCATAGACTGGATATAATGTGAATTACGCCAATGAAATCAAAGTCCATAGGAAATGCAATAGTCCTCTTACAGACCACCAAAACCCACCACAAACCAGAAGACGATGACGAAAAAAACCTACAACAAAATGGAAGAGGCACAAAACCATGAGCCAGTAAAAAAGGAGATGCCCATATTACCACACCCTCAAATCTTCCCACAGAGATCCATAATTAATAACACAAATGAAACTACTGAGAAGAAAGCCCCAACAGAAACCATGATATTTAATCCGACAAATGAAACCAAACATATCACAAATGGGACACCATAAACTGTAGAAGAAATGCCAATAAGGGAAATGTCGCAAAAAATGGGTGAAGGGAGGCACAAACAAAGGCCGAGGAAGCTAGGTTTTAGTCGCCCCACCCCACTTCTTCAACTCCCTCATCTCCATGGTTGGGCAAGTAAATGAAAATATTTGGAAAAGGTAGGAATTAAAATATCTAAATGTAAAAAATTGTACAACATAATAGGAAATTAGTGTTTGAGTTGTTATGCGACTTGCTGAAAACTAAGGAATAACATTCACTTTGGGGGAAACCTAAAGAGGATGAGATATTTGAGGAAGATGAGGCTTGGGTTGGAAGAATATTTGCAGGGGGGAAGGAACTCTAATCAAAACAACCATTTCTGCATTGAGGAAAAGAAAAATTTCATTGTTATTGTTCACTAGAGAAGTGCTGGGTTGAGAGCCTCAACAATGGTAAAGATCTACATTAGAGATATGGCCCTAGCTAGTAGAGAGAGGATGTAGTGATGCTATATAAATAAAATAGTATGGAAGTCTAAGGGTGGTTGTAGCATTTTTAAGAGGTTCACGATGGTTGAGATTACAAAGAGGAGGGGAGGGATGCATGAAAGTCTAGTTAGATTCATGGCCTACTTCAGGTTTAGAGGCTTGGTTATGATTGAAGATGGGTGATTGTGAAAATAAATAACCACAAAAAGAAACATATATGTAGGTTAAAAGATTAACATCATGAGGGGATTGGAAAGAATTGATAGGCTAAGAGTTAAACTTATGGAGCCAAAGTTCCTGGAATAGAGAATTTTAAACTTTTGAATTTGATTATTGAAATATGTTTCAAATATAAACAAATAGATAAAAATGACTGATTCTCAATGCAAATCCAAATGTAAAACTAGATTAAAGATGAACGTTTGAGATGTAGAGAAAATACCTATGAGGACAATCGATTAAGAACAAACTTGGTGCAATGTATCTTAGCACGAAGGGTAGTAGAGTTGGTCCTATTGAAAATGTTAGAAATATTGTGCCTTTTCAAAGGGGAATTAATTATGGTGAAAGAAGGAAAAATTCAAGAGTCTCGACATCATTTGGGGAAGGCTAGATTAGCAACCCATTTCTTCAATTTAATGTGAATATTTTTTAATAACCTTTTCTCATCGAGACCAAAATTTGGTGTTCCCCTCAAACCCATTGTCAATTCCATTAGAGCCCCCACCCATTCCTTTGTTAGATATACCCCTTTCTTATCAATTATTTAGCCAATTTCATTCAAAAAATGAAGAAAATCATACTGATGAGAAATGACTTTTGGTTAGTTTTGACATAGTTTCCTTATTCACAAAAATCAATATTACTGAAGTCATCAACCTAATATCTAAGCTTTTTTACTCTAAAACCCTCAACCTCATTCATATTTGTCTCTCATCCACTTTCTTCTCTTTCAAAGGAACCTTTTATGAGCATATGAGGGGTACAACTGTGGGCTCCTCTTTATCCCCAGTTGTTGCTAATATCTATATGAAATATTTTGAAACCTTGGCATCAAAATCTTAGCGTCAAAAGCCAAAGTTTTGGTATTGGTTTGTAGATGACACTTTTTTCATATGGCACATGGCCTTCCCACACTCAATGCCTTTATTTCCCACCTTAAGAGCATTTCACCTCATATTTTGTCTACCATGGATATAGAACCTAATAAATCCCTTCCCTTCTTGGATTTCCTTATAACCCATCTTCCCGATGGATGTCTAATCCACCAGGTTTATGGTAAAGATACCCATATTGTTTGTTATGTTCACACTTAGTCCGATCACCACCCTTCCCAAAAGTCAGTTGTTCTTAAAACTCGTATCTCATAAGGCTTCAAAATTTCTACTCGTCGGTTCTTAAATAAGGAAAACGTGCATCTTACCCATGATCTCAAAGCCAATGGATACACCATCTATCAAACTAACACATGCTTTTGGACTACTGAAAACCGTAAATCCCATCTGCTCTCTTTGCGGTTCCTTCAGTACTCATATGTACATAAAAGGTGCCAAAAAAATTATTTTTAAGATATTATATAAGATACATGTGAAAATGCCTTTAAACAATATTTTTTGTGAGGAAAGGATAAATATGATCCCATGTAAGGTTCAAGGGTTTACCAAATTCCATGTTCTTTTGGGAAATCTTACGTTGGCCAAACCATCCATTCCTTCAAATCCCATATTAAAGAGCACATCGTTGACACTACCCATAATAGCATCTACAAGTCATCAATTTCTAGGAACTCTTTTCATTCGAAGCATCTCATCTATTTTGATCAATCCAAAGTCTTAGCATCTATTCCTTTCCATAACTGTCGCTTAATTTGAGAAGCTCTTGAAATACAAAGTATTCACATAATTTCAATAGAGAAGATGGATAGAGGATAGACCAATCTTAGAAACTTGTCATCCATTATATTATCACTTGGTGTGTTTTATAATCTCCCTCTCCCCTTTTCTTGAGTTTTCTCAATTATAACCTATATTGCTTTCTTTGTCTATCCCTATCCTTTTACTCCTCCTCCTTTCTATTTTTATTTGATCTCCTTTATCCCCATTTTTCTTCTCCCTTCTCTATTTCCCTTTATTTTCACATCTTTTCTTTCCTAATATATGGTCCTTCTTCAATTTTTAGTCTTTTCCCCACCTCACACCAAAACCCCTTGCTAGATTATAAAATTCATAGTTATTTTTGTTTTTGTATAATTACATTTTAGTTCAATATTTTAATAAATTATCCCCCCTCCCTCTTTTTTAATTTTTAGTACTTATTTTTAAATTTCACCCTCATTACATTCCTTTCATTTTATTACATCAAACCCTTTTACATTTGGCCCTCCTTAGATTTTAATTTTATTTTCCTCAATGGTCATATCTCTTCCTATTCTATTTATTGTCCTCTCATCACTCACTCACAATATCAACTTACTTATTAATAATTATGCTAATAAATATATCTCTTTCGGATTTGAGCTTCAAAATTTTAATTTAATTATAAAAAAATATTTGGTGGAGGATAGGGATTTCACCTCCATAGAATATTTTAAAATATTCTTAGTAATTACATAAATCAAAAGTTGACATTTATTTTCAAAGTAGTTACTCTCTTTTTTCCCTTTTAAGTAAGTTCATTAATTAAAAGAAATGCAATATAAACCTATGTCATATGAAAAGAGTTATGATTTTTTTAGCATGTGGTATTGAATAGCCATTGTATTGGTTGATAGTATCATAATAAAGTCTATAATCTCCATAACAAAGTGGGGTCAATATAGAAGGTTAAGAATCTTGTACATGTTTTTTTTCTAAAGATATTTGTGTTTACTATATATATATATA